>PVKP010019471.1:0-42381 GCA_004027715.1 Plecturocebus donacophilus | reverse complement strand
GTCTGCCAGGAGATGGGGCTATTAGACGGGGTAGCTCTGTGGGCCCAGGCCCTGAAGCATGAGGAACCCTGGAGTTTATACGAGAGTGAGGAGTTTGGCCAAGCCAGGCCTCGGTGACATTGGAGAAAAGGCAGAAACTGCATGGAGGCAGTGTAGTGTAGTGGTTAGTGCAAGCACTCTGAAGCCAGACAGAGAGGCTCCGAATCCTAGCTTGCACACTTAACAGCTGGGCAACCTCAGGGAAGTGACTCAACCACTCTGTGCCTCAGTTTCCTCACCTGTAAAATGGAGGTGGTGATAGTTGACCACCTACCTTGAAGGACTCTAGCGAGCATAAATGGATTAATACTTGTATGAGTGCCTGGTCCATTGCAAGCCCCTGATAAATAATTGGCATTACTCTTGCATAATGAGCTCAGTGAACCCACCAGTCACCTGAGAACCATACAGCAAGATTCAGAGAGTTGAAGTAGGGTGTCCACATTCATACAGCCGCTCGGAAGCAGGGCTGATTTCAAAACCTGGGTCTCTAAGCTGCTACTGAGGCTGGGGTTGAGCAAGGTGGACCTTGGGTGCCCATGTGGAGGAGGTGGCATGGGGCTGGGGGCCCAGCACCCTGCTAAGGATGAGCCTGTGAGGTCACCATTATTAGCAAGGAGATTGGATGGGCAATGAGTGAGCTCAGCCTTTGTCTGTCAGTAGCCGTCTGGGTACTGGAGAACTTCTGAAACTGGGGACTTGACTGTGGTGCAGACATCTTATTGGTCCCTGGAGGCTGGAAGTGGCTTTGAGTAGCAGAGGAGCCACATGGGAACCACGTTGGTGGCAAATTCCAGAAGTGAGTCAGAGTTTCAGTGTTCCCAGCTGCACCTGCTTGGGAGCAGGTCCTGAGACCCAGCAAGCCCTGAACTCCCTCCTCGACACCCACCCACCCTGGAGCACCATGTTCTCTGGATCCCAGAGCAGGAGGTTTCTAGGCTGTGGGGGTGACTTGGGTGTAGGGCACATTCTGACACAGCCATGGCTGTGGTGCACCTGCTGGGGACCCGCCGTGAGGCCCTCGGAGTCGGTGTGCTGGGGCTGGAGACCAGCGCTCCTTGGGAGTGCCCTGAGGACAGGGACCCCACACTTCCCTGAGCAGGGGTGCTCCTGGCCCTCTCCCAGGCTGCCTTTGAGGTGCTTCCCCTCCCCATGGCACCACAGAACGCTAGGATATACTCCTGACTGGTTCTGCATTTGTGTTTGCCTTTTAAGGAAGGCAGGTTCGGAGGTCCCCCAAGGGCCTCAGGAAAGAAGAAGCAATCTTGTTAGGCTGGGGTATGGAAAAGACAGGGACCTGCACTGCGCTGGGAACAGGGAGTGGAGGCCTCTCGGCCTAGGTCTGCCCCCATCCCCTCCCTGGCTCCCTTCAAACCTTCCTGAGCCCCCATGACCCGCTTGGGACCTCCCAGTGTGGAGCCCAGGTCCCTGCACTTATTGGGTGGTGGAGGATGGCTGGTCCTGGTGATGTGCCTGGGAAGCATCTCTCCATAAACCCCCTGTGCCTGGGGCTTGGAGGAAGTGTCCCTTCCTGCCAGAGGAGCAGGGGGCTGGGTGAGGCATGGAGAGGAGCTGCAGACACATTTGAAAAAGCAAGAGGGTCTTCTTTTACCACCAGGAGGTCCTGGTTATGGGGGCCGATAGGAGCACGGTGCTGACGTGGTCCTACCCAGTGTAGGTCCCACCACTACTGCTTCTATGACCCAAACAGGTCTCCAACCACTCTGAATGTCACTTATCACCACAGTGCACGTACTCATGCCCACCTGACCACACACCCTGATGCTCAGAGCATGTCTCTTGTTGAGTGCCAGGCCCTGGGGACTGGTCCTGGCTCAACCCCAGGAGGTTAGAGCCTCACTAGGGAATAAGACTGACCAGATACTGCCTATAGCATGAGGGGCTGGTAGCTGTGAACGAGAGCCCTGCTGAGGGGAGTCCCAAGGGGACAGATTCAGGTCAGCCTACCGTGGGAGGGCATTCAAGGAGGGCCTCCCAGAGGAGGTGGCCTTTGTGCTTCAGCCCAAAGGATGAGTTGGGGAATGCTCAGCAGAAAGAGGTCAGGTGAGGACTGGGCATGGTGACTTATGCCTATAATCCCAGCACTTTGGGAGGCCAAGGTAGGAGGATCACTAGAGCCCAGGAATTCATGACCATCCTGGGCAACATAGTGAGATACCGTCTCTGGAAAAAAAAAAAAAAAAAAAAGAGGGCAGGTGAGCTTATCCGGCCTGGGTGGGTGGGAGGCAAAGCCTGGGAGCTCAGTGGGGACCTGATCACATCCGAGAGGGCCTTGAATGCCGGATGGAGTTTGCCCTTGACTCAGGGTCAATAAGGAAAGATTTTGAGTTGAAGAGTGCTGTCCTCAGATCTGATGTGCAGGCCAGTAGCTGTGATAACTGCTTGGAGGGTGTTTTCACAGGGGTACCATGAGCCCTGCTGCATTCCAGGAGAGCGGGCATGAGGCTCATTGCTGGCTGGTACGGGCCTGGGCATGGGCTGAACAGTGCCGCAGATATCATGTGGCTGGGGGCGGTGAGGATGGTGGTCATCGGGAGCACTGGGTGCTGTGGTATCTGAAGGGAGTGAATTCCAAGTGCCATGGGGGTGCCCTTGCCCCTCAGGGCTTTTGCAGACAGCATCCCTTGGTGCCTATTAAATGTGCAGAGGCTGTTCTCATCCCAGCACAGCTGGGCCAGGTGCAATTAGAAACCTGGCTGAAAACTGCAGGTCTGATGAGGAGCACAAAGGCCAGGTCCCCATAGGACAAGAGCCTTGGAAGGAAGAGGGTGGCGCTCATTGCAGACTGCAGAATCTTGAAGGGCCCACGGAGGGGCTGCAGGGTATGGACTTGGCCACAGCAAGGGGAGAGGAGGACCAAGCTCTCCCTTTGATGGGTGATTCAGCATACAGTTGCAGCTCTTTGCAGTAGGGGCAAGGAAGGCAAGATCTTGGCCCTGGGGGTGCTACTGACTGTCTAATGGAAGGGGGTTCACAGCATAGGCAAAGGGCCGAGCTCACTGTGCTAGTGGAGGGCAACCAAGTAAGTCCTCTAGGATGAGTGGGAAATTCCCAGTCTGAAAGTGAGGGGAAAACATCTGAGGCAGAGGGAACAGCATACGCAAAGGCTCAGAGTGCTGGGGGGATGATGTCAGAGCGGCACAGCTCTTAAAGCCAGACCAGCGGGCATGGTCTTTGTTGCTGACGAGGGGCAGCAAGTCAACCAGGCTTTCTTCTCTTAAGTCAGAGAAGAAAGGCCAGGGCTACTGGATTCTGGGACGTGTGAGGTCCTCGGCCCAGTGGATGTCTGGTGGCCTTCATGTACCTTATTGGCATGGCCACGTTCATGGAGCCATGGGGTCAGGGGAGGGGCCTACTTGTGCAGAGGGAGGGGTAGTCTCTAGGTAGGCAACTGGCACCTGCCCCTCTGGTGTCAAAGTCCATTTCGGTGAACCAGGGCAGGGAGGGAGGGAGGCGGGTGGCCAGGTGACGGCTGTCCCGGCAGGTGCGCTCCGTCATCTGGCATGAAGGCAGCCGTGGGGCCTCAGAGGCTGGAGCTGTTTCTCACGGTGTCCCCCACTACAAACACATACTGAGACTCCACCGTTGTCCCTCCCTGCTCTGAGGATGTGATGTGAGGAGCAGCTGTCCGTAACGTCAGCTGCCACAATGCAGGGAGGCAGCTGAGAACCAGAGAGCAGGAGTGGCCAGCTCCAGGTCACATCGCAAGTGGGACCCCGACCAGCTCCCAGCCGCCCCGTGGCACCAGGGCCCCCACGTGGGTCAGGATTTCCACACCTTCTCTGTAACTCTGGCTCCTGCCCCCTGGGAGGAAGAGCTGTCCCCTTGCAGTAAGATCTTCCCATCTGGAGTCACCAGCGTTTCCTTTTTCAGCTTTTCCTCACCTCCCTCCACCTACAAACAACGCAAGGGAACAAACCCAGAAAGCCAGGTCCCAGCCTGTTGGACCAGGCCTCGCCCAGTTGGAGCAGAAGGTGTGCAGTGGGGAACGCGGCCTGCAGCCCCTGTCAGAGGGAGGCAGAAATCCGGGCTCTGGAAGTGTATAAACACGGTTATTTTTAGCCCTCAGAGGGCTGTGGGCGCAGCAGCGTGACCTGAATCTAGCTCAGCCCCCTCCTCCTGCTCTCACCCGGGAGAGGAAGCCTCCGTTGCCCCGCCCTCTGCTCCTTCAGCCTCGGGGCTGGGCCAGTGAATTCCAGGACCCAAGGAGAGAGGGAACTGGGTGGTGGTTGGGGGGGAATCTTAGCAAGGCTGCCCGGGGCCAGGAGCCGAGGCTGAGACCAGCTCATGGGGACAGGATGTGGTTTTTAGAGAGGCAGCATTTCAAGTTGCAACAGAAATACTGGAGCCACCCAATTTCATGACTTTTCCATGGGTTCTTACTCTCTTATCCTGGTCCTTTCCCTGGTCTGGCGGGAGGCGAGTCCCAGGCGCCACCTGGGAAGCAGTGGTGGCCTAGCACCCAGAGGCCGAGCTGCTGCTTTGCCGCCGGGTGCTACCAGCCCCACACAGCACCTTTCTGCATCTCAGTGGGACAGTTCCCACCTTGACTGGCAGGGGACCGAGGGGGTGACGGTGAGCTGACACAATCGTAAATGTTCACTCACTTGTTCATTCAAGCAACATTGATTAAATGTCAGTTTTGTGCCAGCCAGTGATCTAGCCGTTGGATGGAAAGCAGGAAACCAGCCCGAGAAGGTGCTGACCCTCCTGGGGCTAACATCATTGAGCAGGGGTGGGGAGCACAGAGGGACGGGCTAAGTGCACACAGAAACAGCAATCAGCCCACAGTGCGTGCAGTACGGGAGTCACGTCAAGTGATGTGTTACGGAGTGGCCAGGGTCGGGGAGGTGGCACGTATCTTAGAGGAGGGTAGTCTGGGAGGACCCCTTGAGAAACTATAAAACAGTCAGTCACTGTGGGTGGAGGAGGTGGTGAGCAGGGACAGCAGGTGCAAAGGCCCGTGGGCAGGAACATGCTTGGTGCCCGAGAACTGAGGACGTGGGGAACCCATGAGGGGGAGCAGACAGGGCCAGCTGCATGGGGCTCGAGGGCCATGGAGATGCCTGGGGTGGGGGGCTGTAAACAGGAAAAGCTTTACAGCTGTAAGGAAGAGCAGGAAGGAAGTGAGAGTGGGAGGCCAAGGAGGGGCTGTGGCCCCCACCCAGGCACAGGAGCTGGCGAGGAGTGGGCAGATCCGCATGCGGGGAGGGGGAGCGGTGGAAGTGGCAGATGGCTTGGCTGAAGGGGGAGCAGCAGAAACCAGGATGATTCCTTGACTTTTGGATTTGATGCCTGGGTGGGTGAGGGTGGAGTGGGCATTTGATCCGAAAGGAGGGTGGAGGGAGAACAGGATCTGGGGGGTGGGGCAAGGGGTGATGCCAGCCTGGACACAGGTTTTCAGTGTCTGTTGACATCGGAGTAGAGAGGGGAGCCCCGGGGGAGCAGCTGCATGGGGCACGCCAGGCCCTAGGCTGGCACAGTCCTCCTCCCTGGGGCTCTTTGCCAGCCTGGACCCAGGCTGTGTGGGCGAGTGCCTCCCTGGGGGCCTGGCCTAGGGTTTTGTCTCAGTGCATCATGGATGAGGGTGTTCGGGTCCCCTGGCTTGGAGGCGGGCGTGGGTGGGGGTGCAGAGGGGTTGATGGCTCTGCCCAAAAGACTGGACCTGGACAAGTTGGAAGGTGGTCTGTCATTCAAGCACCATTTGCCATTGGCTGGATGTGAGCCCTGGTGTCACTACCAACCTTGTACCCAGCTGAGTTGACTTCTTACTATAAACTAGCAGCTGCCTCTCCTGTGCCTGGACCGGGATGGGAAGGACAGCAGGAGTAGTGACATGCTTTGGGATTTTTCACAGCAGACCTGATTCACTTTCATCTGGTCACCAGATGATGTAGTGACCCCTCCCCTCTCTGGGCCTCAGAATCCCACCCGAAGTCCTGGGATGGAGTAGAAGGTCTTGAGGGCCTCCGTGTGAGACACAGCCTTTCGAAGACAGAGCTTTGGTATTGAGAGGGTCATGGCGTGAGTAAAGGCCTGGAGGCTGGTCTAGGCAGTCACCTTGCAGGACTTTGGGGAGCAGAGGAGTCTAGAGTCCACGTGCATAGAAGCCACGTGCAGGGTGGTCACTGGAGGTGAGGTGGGAACACCAGGCTTCCTGGTTGGGTCAGAGGGACCAGATTACCATATAAGCCATTGTGCTCTCAGGACAGTCTCCTGGCTTGTTAAAGCCTCAGTTTTGTCATCTGCAAAATGGGTGCAATAGACGTCACTGAGTTCGCAGGGGTGAATACTCACCAAGGTAATATACAGAGATGGGCCAGCTCAGTGCCTGGTCTTTGATTTCTGGAGGTTGCCTTCTCTCCCTGTCTTTCTCCAGTTTATAGCCGGAATCTAAATTTCAGGGGAGGGCTCTTTTGCTGCTGGGGCTTCCTGTGAGAGCCACAGCCCCTGGCCTGGGAGTCCTGCCAAACCCAACTCTAGAGGCCGTGAACCTCACCGTAGCCTTGGGGACTGGCCCGCTGGCCACGGCACTCTGAGCATCAGCCTTAGGTATTGCTAGTAGGAGGTGCACTAGGGTTTTAACCAGAGGCAGTAATGAGCTTTCTGAAATCATGCCAGGTTCATGTTCTGTTTCTCAAAGAAACGATGGGCCTTGATTTCCTATCAGCGTGGTTGCTGTTGTTGGGGGTGTGTGTGTGTGTGTGTGTGTCTTAACTGCCATGGGTTTTAGAGCCATGGTGGAAAGTGAGGAAAATAGCAGATGCTAGATCCAATTGCCACCAAACTGTCTTGAAATGCTATAAATATTTTCTAAAAAGACTAGCTTCCCAAGCCCAAAGTGTTAGTTTTCTCCTCCCTGAGAAACTAATTCCCAAAAATTTAGACAAATAACCTCTTAAATCACAGCTGTTAACCTCAGGTGTAAAAACTGTTACCGCGCCAGCTGCAGGTCAGAGCAGCTCTGCTCTGCCTAAGTGCCTCTGTGTGGCATAGAACAGGCGGTGGCAGAGAAGAGGGACCTTGTGCTCAGGCAAGAGACAAGGGTTGGAAGCTGGACTTGGCCACTCATTGCTGTGTGACCCAGGGCCAGTGGGCCCACCTCTCTGAACCTCTTCTGTGTAACAGACCTGTTACAGGCTGCCTCGATCCTGAGAGTGCCACTGAGCTGAGCTGCTTTCTGTTCCTCAAAGGTAAACAAAAGTCACCGTTGGCATTCAGGAGTTCCCGTTAATCAGGACTGAGAAAATCCCTCTGCCCCTAGTCCCCTCTAGCCCTCTGTTTGTGACAAGGACGGCCCCCAGTGACTGGACACTTGCTGGTGTCCCTTTTCAACAGAGAGCACCTGCAGGGCCCGGAGCTTCCAGCAGGCAGGCAGCAAAACAGTGCCATCATTTGCTCTCCTTGTGTTTGCTTTTATATTTAGCGTCTATCCTTGGTGAGTGGGGCTAATTTTGTATTTAAGGTAGTATTATAAAGTTCTTTTAAAAATGAATATATTTAAGCAAAAGTTGTGAATTGATTATTAAGCTAATGGCAGTCTCAATGGCAGAAGGAAATGACAAACATCAGGACAATGGGGAGGAAATGTGATGGGCTCTGCAGACTGTCCAGGCTGCCCTTTCCCTAGGTGCTCACCGATTTCTGTGCCCTTGTAGCAGGAATGGGTGGGGATGGGGGACAATGGGAAGACAATTGACCAAATGCTGGAGGGACATTTTGGTCAATTGTCTTCCCATTGCACAATACCCAGAGGTGACCGCCACACTCCCTAACACAGCAGGGCTACAGAATGCCCTATCCTGGGGTCCAGGCCAGGGGAAACCACTCTCGTGTAGTCTTGGCCAAGAAGCTGGGATTTTGTAGCAAAACCAAATCCCCCTACCCTCAGGCCCTGTGTGCCTCTCCATTAAAGTTCCCAAACTGAGGATCTAAGCTTGACACCAGCCAGCTGCCATCTCCCAGGCCAGAGACCAAGACCAGGCCTTAGCTCTCCCAGGCATGGCTGACCCCAGCAGAATGTATAGTAGTTGCTCCACCAACAGGGACATCAAGTGCTGTAGATTTTGTTTTACGCTCTTCCTGGGAGTGACAGTCTGGAGTGCTGTATAGAATAGTAATTTGGAAGCTACAAGAAGCTCTGTAAGAGTGTGGGGACCAATTGGTAATGCCTGCCATGGTGTGGTAATGCCTGCCTGGGGGCACACAGGCCTTTATTTGTGACTCATGTGCTCCCCCAAGCTAGATCCTGCCCCCATTGCATCACCAGCACCCAGCCTGGTGATCAGTGGGTGATTAAGCCCAGAAGCTCCTGCAGGAACTTAGCCGGTGATCTTTGGGCATCCTTGTGTGTGGGCATCCCCCAGCTACATTGCAGGCCCTGGAGGGGCAACACTCAGCCCTTGAGCTTGGGAAGCCCTGTGCATTCCATAGCCGCTCCCTGCTAAGGCTGGATGCGGGGTAGGTACCCAGAAAGTGTGTTGATGAGACCCAAGAATGATCGACAAAGGGGACTGGAGAGTGCTTTGGCCTGGCTCGGCGGCAGCCCATGTAACACTACCTCACTGCAGGCATCATGCAGGTGGCCGAGTGCCCCAGATTTTCTAGGACAACCCTGGTTTCACATCCTTCATGCATTGTTCTTGAGTGCCCCTGCCTGAACAGGCATTTGGGCTCCGCTTTGGAAGTCCTGGTTGCTGTGGATATAGCCCTCATGATCACGCTCTTTGATCATTTTCAGAGCACTCACTCTTCACTGCCTTTGCATCTGGCCAGGGGATGGGGCAACCCCATTTGCTCACTTTTTTCAGGTGAGGAAATTGAAGCCCAGAGTGAGCAAGTGACTGGCTTGAGCCCACACAGCCAATTAATGCAGAGATCTGGCCTGAACCCATGACGCCCGTCTTCTGGCCACTTCACCTTCCACTTAGAAAGCTCAAAACTTTTTGCATCCCGGTATTGAAGCCTTATTCATCTAGTCAGCCTTCATAGCCTAGTGGGTTAGACTGTAGGAACCAAACAGCCTGCTTTGCATTTCAGCTACTTCCTGGCTAGGTGACTTTTGGTGAGTTCCTTTCTCTCTCTGTGCCTCAGTTTCTTCATTGATAAAATGGGAGTAAACACCACATGGGGCAGTTGTGAGAATTACTGGTTTAAGTGTCTGGCTCAGGAAGAAGGTTCTGGGGGGCCCGCCGGTGGTGTTCACAGAGGTGGATTGATCAGAGCAGCTCACAGTCTAGTGAATGTGAGGTGGGAGGCAGATGTGTTCACGAAAGAGCATTCAAGTGGATGGGTGAGGTCCAAGGTACACTGAGCCCTGCTGGCGGTGGGCAGAAGCACCGTCTCCATTGCTCCCACACTATGTGGACACATTCAGAAAGGCTCCTCCATCCATGGACGATACTTGGAGCACGGTTTGAAGGGGGCAGGGAGGGCACTGGCCTGACCCTGGCAGAGAGCAGCCTCCAAAACTACTCTGGACAGAGGATGGCACTCACTACCTCCCGCAGCTGGAGCATCTCGGGCCTGCTGTGGGGTGGGGGTGGCGTTGAGAAGACGTGGAAAGACCTAGTTGCTTTGTCCCAGAGGCAGGCACAGAGTCCTGCCTGGGAGCCCTGGCATGGGGTAATTGTCTATTGTTCATCATCTAGTAAGCCAGCTTTCCACCTTCTTTCCGCCTACCTGCCTTTCCGTCCTTCCTCTCAGCATCTGTCTGTGCAGCATAAGGAGCCCCTCCCAACACAGTCACCAGTGATCTGCTTCCAGGCTAGTGTTGACACCCTAGCCCACCCAGGGACCCATTTATTCTGCCACTGGGGCATAGGGCCCAGTTTTAATCATCCTCGCTCCACTGTGAGTTACAGATGGTTGTATTATTAATAGTCATAATTAATCAGCATCCACAGAGGAGCTTTTCCCTAGGCAGCAGATCCTCAGGACAAGCAGCCCTGGGAGGTCCCATTCCAGTCCCCACTTTACAGACAAGGGAAGTAGGGCTGAGAGAAGCGGGGGGACTCATCCGAGGTGGAGCTGGGTATGGACCCCAGCTCAGAGCTCCGATCTGATGACCACCTGCAGTGTTACTGTCTGGAAATGGTCTGTAAATGGACTGATCACCCCATCCACCCATACCTAGGTCCTAGGATGCCAGTTGCTGAGAAGCTTTCAGCACTGGGGATGGGAGGGTGGTGCTCAGGCTGGTGGTGTACTTTGAGATCTCAGGCTGAGAGTAAAGGGAGAAAGGTGGGATGGGGAAGAAAGGCCTGAGGGAGGTAGGATATAGTGGGCTGGCAGGACCAGGGTCTCACGGGAGGTGGCCTTGGGTGGAAGGAAAGCCAAATACCACCTATCTCCTCCTAATACACGCAGATGGTGGGTCAGGGCCTGATGCTGGCTGCTTCTCTCTTCGAAGCTCTGCATCCCGGGGACAGTGATTTAAATGCTTGCAGCAGGCAGCATCCTGATTGATGGGGCTGTTCTGGACAGGCCTGAGTACATCAGCACAGCGGCACTGAGGGGCTTCTTGCACAGTTCTGCAAGCCCACCTTGCTGCCCGCCCAACTGCTCCCCTGCCTGGCTCCTGGGGCTGACCGCCACCAAGGCCCCTGTTCATGTGTGTGCACCTGAGGCTGTCCACACCCCAGCCCACAGCCCATCAGCTATGTTAGCCCAGCATGCAGGTGTGCTGCTCTTGGCCTGTGTGCAGATGAACACAGGTGTGCCCAAGCACACACACCTGTGTGTCTGCCTGCACTCTGCAAGCAGCTGTGTGCCCATGTCTTCTGGGCTGCCTCTCTCAGGGTTGATCAGTTCGTGGCTCTGGGAGGTAGATGTCTGTTCACTGTCCTGTGTGTGTCCCAGTGTGGATGTGTACTGGCAAGGGGTGTACACACCTCTGCGCAAGTGTGCCTGTGTGCATATGTGTGTGCACACCTGTGTGGGCATGCAGCTACCACCGCATTCTGTCTTTTTCACTAGGGGTGCTATCCATACTCACATCCTTGCGTGTAATATACACCCAGTGCCCAGCGTGGCTGGGCTGCCCCCACCTGATTGGTAGGCTCACAGATAAGACTCTCTGGCATTGTAAATGAGTGTAGGAGTGCTCCAGCTCAGGAGTCCTGAAGGACGTGGGGAGGGAGCCTCATCTGTCCTCAGCATCTCCACCTCACCTCCATATGGATGGTGCTGGAGAGGGAAGGCTGTGAGGAAGGGATGTGGCCCCGCCCCCATACCCCCACACTGTGTTCCTCATCCACCCTTTATTTCTCCCCACCATGCCCACACACTTGCCCATATTCTGGGCCAGGCCTTGGGCAGCCCCGGGTTGTGGGAGAAGCCCAATCAAGAGTCAGGCAGCCCAGTGCACAAACGCAGGCCTGTTGCCATCGTGTGGTCCTGGACAGCCCCTCTGCCTCTCCCATCCTCAGTGTTTTCCCACCTGCAAAATGGTCTTAGCAACAGCCACCTCATGGGGTTACTGTGAGGACTAAAGGGGTGCAGAAACTGCTAGAGAGGTCAAGTTCCTTCCCCCAGCAGACTTCAGTCTCCCCATCTGTAAAACGGCAATGATGACCCTCACCAATGATCTCACGGGATGTTTTGAAGGTCAGATGAGAAAAAGGTTCAGTGAAGGCTGGAGGGTGGTCCCCACAGCACTGGTTCCAGCTCTGAGCAAAGGAGATGAGGGCTGCTGGGGACTTGGCAGTTGGGGGGCATGCAGGGCCGGGGCCAGATGCCTGCATCCAAACTCACGTGCTGCCACCCTCTGGCCTTGGGATGCGGGAAGATTACTTCATCTTCATCTGCATCTCTATTATCTTTAGATTCCTCGTCTTTCCAGTAGGCATGTTCAGAGTAGTGTCGACCTCATGGCATGGTGGGAGGATTCAGGAGAAATGCGGGTGGAGCTTAGCACAGAGCTCGACGCAAAGCAGCTGCTCACATCGGTGGTATGTGTTATTCTTGTTGCCGACCTTATTGCCATACCGGTGGCCACCTGGTCTGGAAGCACAGGTGAATGCATGGCGCGTGGTGCATTAATATCACACTGGGATACCTGTTAGTGAGGTTTAATCTGTGTTTCCAGACTTGATGTCCATCAGTCCCACCGAAGAAGAGTTCAAGCTTTTATTCCAGGCAGCTTAGAGGGCTATGCTGAAACTGGCAGCCTCAGCCTGCAAGAGGTGCCCTGGGGAAGGGGGATTGGGACTGATCGTGGCCGACTGCAAAGGAGCTGGCTCCGGGGACTCTGAATGCTGTGCTCCCCGCAGCCACCCAGCCCCGCCATAGGAAGCCAATGGTTACATTTACTCCTGTTTCTTTTGAACCAAATGGTGGCTGCACCACAGCTGGCTCGGAGTCTCCGAAAGAAGGCCCATAGGGGATATGATGTCTTACCTGAGCCTGGTGAGGACTGCAGCCCCCACTGCCAGCACTGCAGTCTGGGGCTTCCAGTTTCACCATAGTTCCTCTAAGCTGCCTGGAATAAGGGCTTGAACTCGTGAACTTCATGACCGACGGACATGAAGTGTGGAAACATAGATGATACTGCATTAACAGGTATCCCAGTGTGATATCAATACATCATCTGCCATATATTCAACTGCGCTTCGAGATGAAGTGGCCACTGGCAGCGAGGGACTGCTTGCACAATTCTGCAGATGGCTGCCAGCCCACCTGCTCCCCTTATGCAGCTCCTGGGCTGATCACCACCATGTCCTCTGTGCACAGAGCCCATGAGCAGTCCCCACCACCTATGGGCTTCCCAGTCTGTGCCCAACTTCATGATATCTGCTAGGGTCCAGTAGAGGATGCAGTGTCCCCATCCCAGCAAGGGCTTCACTGAAGAAATGAGGCCCTGGCACCCAGGCCAGGGCAGGGAGGAGACAGCTGGTAGACACAGCCAGGGCTGCAGGGGCTCGGAGGTCATGGGGTCCAGGTGGGCAGGCAAGGGAGGAGGCAAGCCAGGCTGGAGCCAGGCCTTGAAGGACAGAGGACTTAGCTCACCGGAAGGGATGGCATTAAAGAAGGACAGAAGTGTGTGGGCAAAAGTTTGGAGTCATTCCTGGGGAAAGGCGTAAGACATTTGGCCTACTCTGGCCACACAGTCTTTGCTCTTGATGGCCAGTGGCTGTGGGGTGTAGCAGATCACCAGGGGTTGGGGTGGCAGGGGAGGCACATCCTCGGGCCTGAGCCAAGAGAGGCCAAGTGGGCCCACGCAGGCCAGAGTCTGAGACCTTGGCACAGCTCCTCGGAGCTCTCAACTCGAGAGTTAATGATTCATTTGTGGCCAATTTCTGCTGCCTTTGCCTGGAAATTCCGAAGCTTGCCCCTTCCCTCAGCTTAGGGAGTTCCAGGAATACAGTCTCACTTACATTTGGCCGAGAACATCTCACCCAGTATCCAAGGAATGGTTTTTAAAGTTATAACAGGTGTGATGTAGGTTAGCCATGAGGAAGAACTGAGCTAGGGCTGCAGGCTGGGGGCTGGGGTGGTGAACAGACCTCGGTCTAGTGTAAAGTGTTGCAGCAGCTACAAAGGAGGAGCTAGAGCTTGACCCAGAGTAGGACTTGGCTGAACTGAAAAAGCTATGGCATATGCAAAGGCCCTGGGGCATGAACATTCAGGGCATGAGTAATTGTGGTATGGCTGGAGTGTAGAAGGTGTAAGAGACTTCTAGAAGTGTGGGTACAACTCACAAGTGCAGGACTTGGAGGACTTGAGAATTTGGCAGTGGGATGTGCTGGCAGTGGGGAGTCAGGTCTGGTGCCTGAGGCAGGGACAGGTGTGTTTGATTTGAGTTATAGTGTCACTTGCCCATTCCTGTCTTGATTCTGCTGGTCAGCAGACCTTCTTTGACAGCCTGCTCTGTGCCAGGTCGGACCCATGCGCTGCACGGGTCTTGTACCTGTGTGGAGGCTGAACTAAAGGGAGGGGGTTACCTGTAGCAATTCAGGTGTGAGCGCGGGTGTGTGCGGGAGCAGGGGAATGGCTGATGACTTCAGACCCACTGGGCTCCATCACCGAAAGTTCCCGAAGCCTAAGAGAGGGTAGCAGAGGTGCTGGGGTAGGCTTCAGGAACTCTGTGTTCCTGGCAGGCTCTGTGGACAGGCAGCCTGGAAACCACCCCTGCCGGGTAAGATCAGCGTGGCTGAAGGAGCCTGGAATGTGTATCTGTCATGTGCAGAGGAGGGGAGCATACAAGGCCCAGAGAGAGGAAGGTTGATGGAACAGCCCAGGCAGAACTTGGGGCCCTGTCTCCCAATCCTGGCTGATTATACACATAACCCACCACCTGTCCATTCCTGCAGATCTAAAGACACTTTCTTGGAACCAGGCAAAACAGAGCAACCTGATTGTCCGGGTCAAAACGTCTGGGCGTTTGGGGAGGGAGGGTTCCTTTATATCATTTACAACTTAGCAAATTTAATTTCTTCTGATTATTTCTTGACAGTCCCAGGCGTTGGTGGTAAACAACCGCTCTCCCCAGAATGTTTCCCTGTGACAGCAGCTTTCTCTGGCGAGGGTGCTATCAACACTTGGCAGGGCCTCCTCCCGGCTCCCGGCTCCTGGCTCCCGGCTCCCAGCTACTGAGCTCCTGGTCTCTTGAGCAAGGCAGCAAGTGAAGGCTCCTGAATAGCTTTCAGCATGCAGAGCTGGCCGTGTGTGCTGGGGCAGGGACAGGCCTAGCCTCTTTGTTCCCCGCAGCAGCCCGCCTGGCTTCGGAGCCTCAAGTGGCCTCTGGTTGTGGATGGTCTCCCACTGCGCAGTGAGGCTGGGTGGTATCAGGTGTCTGCTGGCTCCCAGAGCCCTGGTGCCGAGGTCCTTGGCATGGCTCAGTGGCAGCAGGGAGCCTGTCTCCTGAGGGCAGCTCTGCCAGGCCTGTCTGTGGCCAAGAGACCGGCAGCATCCTGGGCCCGCAGCCTCTGTGGTCTGCGTCACACTGGCTTAGGTGTCCTGAGTCAGAGCCAGGAAATAGATCTGCCGTGCGGGGGTGGAGGTGCCACTGCCCAGGCAGCTGGGGTGAACCCCAACCTCCTGCCCATCCACACCTGGGGGTGCTGGCCACGTGCTTCCCTTCCCTGGCCTGGCCTGAATGTGACCAGCACCTGGAGGAGAGGCTGAGGTTCCAGCCTGCTCCACACTCCACTGCCTTGCTCAGGCCCCTACCCACAGGCTGTTTTTGGCAGGGTGGGTGCTCAGACACGGGCACTGCCCTGTGCTGTGCTTTTGCCTGAGTTATTTGATCACCTTTTTCTAGAATGCCCTTTCCAACTTGTTGTCTGGGCGATTTTCTGCTCCTCATCCAACAATGTACCCAAGAATAGCTTTTTTGGTGAAGGCTTCCCTGGCACCCCCACTCTGGCCAAGGCTGTCCCCCTTTCCTCTGAGCCCCCTCTCCATTGACGGGTCCTGTGACAGTGTAGTATATTCACATTTGGAGCCCGTTCGCTTGTGTCGGTGCCTTGAGGCTTTTTCTCTGTGGGTGCTACAGGACTGATGTGTAATATCAGCTCAATAAAGCAGGCTGGATTTAATTAAGGGGGTTCCTGAAGGCGGTGCTGGAGTCTCCCTTTGTTAGTGGTATGGTGAAGAGGAGGCGGGAGTTTGGAAATGGAGAGAGGCTGGCCTGCCCCCTGCCCCCAATTGCCTCCGAGGGCAGCGCTGCCCCCCTGACTGCTGGCGACTGGGGCAGCCCCCTCCGTTTCCATCCAGGGCAGCCTTCCCTGCCCGGCAGGAGCCGGCTCCCCAGGTTGCCGGAGTGATCACTCTCCAGAAAACACCCCAGTGGAAACTGCATGAATGATTGATAAGAGCTGAGAGCTGTTTAATTTTTTCCCCCTGTTTAATGGCTATCAATAATTTAATATGCTCTCTGTATGTTTTTAAGAAATAGCACCCATTTCGCCGTCTCCGGTTTAGCGGGCTAAATGATTTAAGTGTTGGAAATGTGCTCTGAGGATGGAGGTTGAGTGAGTCGGAGAAATCTGGAGGCGGGGGGTAGGGGGAGGTGGGTTCAGAGCCAGCCGCAGCATCTTGGCCTGGGTGTGTGTGTGTTGTGTGTGTGTGAAGGTGGGAGGGAGAAGGGAGGGAGGGAAGGGGCGGGTAAAAGCCAGCTCCTCTCTGCTAAGAGCAAGATAATTGCTTTTCCGGGGCCTCACTGAGCAGCAGCTGAACAGCTGTTAGCAACCCCCCCACCGCAATACTAAGCTTTTTTTTCTGGATTGCTCTGGCGTGCCCAGAGGGGCTAGGAAGGAGCTGCCACCGGTATCACTGCAGCCTGAGAATCTACCCTCCCCCTGACATCTTTGCCCCCTCCTGAAGCTTCTAAATCATTTTTATTTTAATGGCACAGTAAGGCTGCTGCCCGAGTGGTGTCGTCCAGATGGGGTGTGGGTGGTGGAGTGGAGTAAGGGACTCAGAGGGACCTGGAGGGTCATCTGCCAGTGCTCCCCCAGATTTTCCAGATGCAGACCATCACCTGGGAGGCTTGCTAAAAATTTAAATTCTGGGCTGCGTTCCAGACCCATAGACTTCCATTCCCGGGGGAGAGGCTTGGGAAGCTGTGGGTTTAACTATCAACCCAGGTGATTGTTATCAGAGGAGTCTGGGGACTACACATGCAGCTCTGTTCTGGTGCTTACAGCACCCACAGCACCACGTGGCAGCTCCCTTCTGCTTGCAGGCCTCTGGGAGTGAGGTACTCACCACCTCCCAAGGTAGCAGATCCACTTGTAGAAAGCGTGCTCGAGTCCAGAGCTGCTTCTGAAGTTAGGCTGTGACCGCAGGATAGACCGTGTTTCCTGGGATCTGATCTTTCCCTCTCCTAGCCTGGCCACTTTCTGGCTTGTTTGGGCCTCTCTGTTGGATAAGGAGCTTCCTCTCTTAGCAGAGGGTCCCAGAGGTGGGAGGCAGGAAGGTGACAGGTGATGTGGCTTGCCTGTAGTGTGTGAGGTGGCCGCATCATCCGATTGCTGGTAAGCGTCATCACTGGTACAGTGGAGACCCCGAGGAAGGCAGAAAGAGGCTGGGCCTCAGCATCGCCTTGGCCTATCGGGGACTCCGATCCTCCCACAGGAGGGAAAACTGGCTCATCAGAGATCGTTGTGTCAGCCATAGCTCTTAGGTGACACTGCAGGGAACTGAGGACCGAGGGGTTTCCCCAGAGGCCACATATCTATTTAGGACAGAGCTGGAGCTGCAGATGTGTGTGGGGCAAAAGGACCTTAGCAGGGTGGCCAGGCCAAGGCCCTGGCTTTGGGGATCAGCTGAGGCCCCAGCCAGTCCCTCACCTGAGGTCAGATGGGGGAGGGCTTCCGCCTTCTCAGTCACGCGGGGCTGATGGAAATTCATGGAGTCAGTACGGGGAAGGATTTGGCAGAGCTGATGCCCACTCTGTCTGGCATTACAACTCTTCTTGCTGTCTGCCCAGCAGTTTGCATCTTTTTGCCAGAGGGTGCAGCATTGTACGACTGCCATGGGTCTTGCCATTTTGTTTTAATGGAGAATTAAGAGGGGAGGAGTGGTACACATTTACTGGGCATCATGGTCTACTGCAAAATGGGGAGTTATAATTGCCCCCATAAGCCCTGCACTCTGTAGCCCCTTGCTGCACCCCTAGATTCAGCCCCCCACCTTTTTCTCTGTGGGAGAAGGCTGAGTCCCTGGAAGAAAATGGACCCATTGGGTGCTGGCAGCTGACCCATCTTGTGATGGCCAGTTCCCTGTGTTTCCCATCCTCTTCTGAAGCCTACTCTGGCCATCACAGTATGGCTGAGGGTTGCTCGACCCTGGGGGAAGAGGAATAGGGGTGCCACCCAACACTGATAGAGCCTCTGGTTGGACAGCTCTGAGAGCTGGGGAGGCAGAAGAGAGACTTACACACCCTGCGGAAGATCCAGCCCCAGAGAGAGAACTATGTTAGTATGGACACCAAGGCAAGGCCTGGGAGGTCAGGGAGGGCTTCCAGGAGGAATTGCCACCTGACCGCAGGCTTGAGCATGGTAGGAAGGGAAAGGGCATCCTCGGGTGGAGGTCTGATACAGCCTGTGGGTATGCACAGAAGAGTGAGGTACAGCCTGCAGGACTGGGGATGGGCTACAGAGGCTGGCCGGCCAGGGCGGGGCTGACCTGATTCACCTAGGCAGAAAGCCATGGAAAGATTTGTCTTTAGTTCCCATTGAAGTGTTACATTCATGTAGAAAAGTATGTATCTTCTAAGTTTGTAGCTTGACAAGTTATCCTGAAGGGTATATGGTTCTGTAGCCGCCAGGCAGATCAAGAAACAGAGCATTGCAGCCCTGCTAGAGCCCCCTGTGCCCTCTAGTCACTGCCCACCTCAAGGATACTGACTGTCCTGACTTCCAACAGCCTGCTGTTCGTTATCTCCTGCTACCCAGCAAACCACCTGAAAACTTGGTGGCTTAAAGAGGCCACCATTTATGAAACCTCACAATTCTGTGGTTTGGCTGGGCTTCCCCCCTGATTCCCTTGGGCTCATGTGGCTCCAGTCACCTTGAGGGTTGGCTGGACTGGCAGGTCCAGATGGCCTCAGTCACAGGGGCAGTGGGTGCTGGCTGTTGCCAGGGCCGTTCCCCACCCTCCACTAAGACAGACACCTCCCTCCATGGCCTGCAGCTCCCAAGAGAGGCAAGGCCAGAAATGGCAAGACCTCTTGAGGCCTAGCCTCTATAACTCACAAAATGCCACTCACACTGAATCCTGTTCTCAAGGCCGGCTCTCAGTGGGTGGAGAACAGACTGTGCCTCTTGATAGGAGGAACTCCAGGGGACGCCTGCCGTATTTCATCTATTAAAAGCATAGAATCTTTGTGCCCTTCTTGACCTTTATATAAATGGATCTCGTAAGTGCATTCTCTATTGTGCCGGGCTTTCTAAGTCAACGTTACGTTTGCACGATTTACCTGTGTTGTTAGATGAAGCTGCAGATCACTCATTCCCAAGCCTGTCCAGCAGTTTGTTGTGTGGAAACACCAGTTGACCCCTTCTGTGGTTGGCGACCATCTGGGAAGTTTTCATTTTCTGGCTATTATGAATGGCTCTGCTATGAGCATTCTAGCACATGTCTTCTGGTGAACATATGCACATTTTTCTGTGGACGTGGAGTTGCTGGGTCATGGGAGAGGTCACAGGGTAAGAGACCCTTCCAAACTGTTCTCCAAAGTGGTGGAACTAGTATGTGCCCCACCAGCAGAAGGGGGTTTTACTGAGACCCAGCTAAAGACGGGTTGGAGGTGCACCTCATGGACACGGGAGGGGCTTCCCGTGATGTCCCCTCTGTCCGCCCTGAGCCTCAGGCCCCCAGGCCAGGGGAAGGAGGGCCATGAGGCTGATTGCTCTGTTCTGATGGTGAGCTTTCCTGCTGCCCTTTTTTCACCCCAGGGGCCTCCCATTGCCTTCTCCTTTGCCCAGAAGCTGCCTTTCCCGGCTGACCTGACCCTCGACAGTCAGGGAGGCCAGGAGTCTGCAGACACAGGAGCTGGGGGGAGACAGCCACCCAGCCTCCGTCCCTGAGGAGGTTTGTACTTCACTCCAGTCTTGCCCCTTGCCATGGGAGGAACCCTTTCCCTCTCAGGGCCTCAGTTTCTTCATTTATAAAATGACAGGGAAAAGTGTCAACCTCACCAAGTGTCAGAGGAAGGAACGGGGGAGGCCTCCTGACTTCAGTCCACCGTGTTGTTCCGTTTGTTCATTGCACACCTTCACTGCACCATTCATCCATCAGGGAGTCCCTGTGGTCCTTGTTAACCAGCTCAGAGGACAGAGAGAAACTAGACCTCACTTCCAATATCCAGGAGCTATGCCTGGAGCAGGAGAGAGGCCTGTGCAAAGCAGGAGGAGGTGGGAGGAGGCAGGATCAGCCAGGTGCACAGCCCGCTGGGGACGAACAAGCGAGGAGGGGCAGGTGGGAGAGAGCGCCACGGAAGCACTTGAGCAGTCTCGAAGGCCAGGGGGCCCTTGAAAGACAGAGAAGTGGCGAGAAGCGCTCTGAGCGGGCCACCCGGCGTGTGCCAAGCTTAGAGGGCACAGGGTCTGGGGGTCTGGGCTAACTGGAGCCCAGTGGCGGGCGGGAAGTTTTGGCTGCTGCTGTGGTCCATGGCTTTCAGGGCTTCGGGGCTGCGGGGCTGGCGCTGGGGCCTCGGATGTGACATTCAGGAGCTGCGCCTTTATTTGGCAGTGGCGGGGGTGCGGTGTCCAGTGTCTAGGGGTAGCTCCGTGTTGGGGCTCCAGTTCCATCTTCCAGGAGATGGCAGCTAGGAGGTAGAGGTCTGTAAAGTGGGTAAGGGTCTGCTCGCAGGGTCAGAGCTTGGAGCTCACTGTCCTCCTTCCTCTCTCCCGTAGGACCCACGGCAGCTGTGTTCTGATTTCGTACTGCCGCTGGGGCTGCTGCCTTGTCCTCCGCCGGACGCTCTCAGCAGACTTGAGTCTGGTCCTTTGGCAGAGGCCTGAGCAGGTAAGCAGGATGGGCTGGCCCTCTGGTGCTTGCACCCGCAGATGCGGGGCAGACAGGGCGTGCGGGCCACCCGGAGTGCATGGTGCTGTTTCAGGGTCCAGGGGGCTCGGGAGGGGATGGGGCTTCTTTCTCCGTCTTTATTTCTTCCTTGGCCTTTTCCTCTCACAGGAAGCCTCAGTGGAGGGTGGTGAGTACCCTGACCTGGGACCTGGACATTGGATTTTATTCTGCTGCCAACTCCCAGCGTACCCTTGGGTATTCCTTTCCTTCTAGAAGGCCTCAGCTTTCTACTCTAGTCCATGAGAAAACAGTGATATCCTCTAACACGACGAGCACTTAACTGTATTCTGGGTACTGTGCAAAGCACGGTAGTTTCAGCATCACAGCAGCCTGGTGAGGGCACTGCTGTAATCACCAGCATTGTACACATGAGAAAACTGAACCGCAGTCAGGAAGCAACTTGCCCCAGGCGACACACCTGGCTGAGCCTCGGGTTCAAGTCCAGGTGTGTGTGGCTCCAAGTGCGCCAGCCACTGCCCCCGGCCGACTCTGCCTCTGGCCTTGCTTCCCTCTCCTGGCTTCCTCTTGAGGGTGAGGATCAGGGCAATTATGGGTATCTTCAGAAGTGCCGGATCCTGTCCCAACTCAAGAAAAAGGGAGGGGGAGTTTATCAGGCGACAGGCTCCTGGTGGGTCTGTGGTCATGACCCATTTGTGATGTGATGTGGCAGGAACCAGGCTTGGCCTGCCGGTGCTTCCAAGATGGCAGCCAGGGCCCCCTCTAGAGGAGGGGTGTGTAGGCTGAATAAGGCTTTCTTCCCCTCCACCCCTCAAGTAAGTTTTCCTAAGCTTGTATTAAACACTTACTGTGTACCAACTCCTGCATTAGGCACCGACTGCAGTGCAAGGGAAAGGGGCCTGTCCCACTCTCTGCTCTGTGAAGAAGCAGAGATCCCAGTGATGTGCAGTGCTGTGGCAAGCTCCGTAACAGTGGAGTGGAGAGGGTTCAGAGGCTTGGGGGAGAATTCTGGGGAGGTGACCCCATGTGAGCTACAGTGTGGCAGACAGAAGCAGTGGATGGGGCGGAGCCTGGCGGGATGCGCATGCTCACACAGATATGAATGGTAGTTTGTGCACAGCTAATACACACAGACGTGCAAATGCGTGCTTCCTCACAAACATACGTACACAGAGGTCGCTTCTGCATGCCAGGGGAATGCACACAGATAACACTTGCATGCACGTGCTTGCTCACATACACATTCGCAAACTCATGTTGGAACTACACACAGATACGTAGCCCTCACAAGCACACGGCATTCACACACACACAAGGCGGGATGCGTTCCAACAAGAAGAGGCAGTTCCGAGATTGATCGCTGTTCACTGGCAGAAGCTTCCAGCAGCTCCTGGGGGACTCTGGGCAGCCTGGGCGGAGGATGAGCTACAGCTCCGCGTGCATGTGGAGGGTGTGTTTTATTCGCAGAGCTTTCTGTCTTGACTGCCCCTTGCCCACCTCTCCTTGGCAAACTCACTCCTGCAAATTAGATGTCACAGAGACTTCTTTGACCTCCGGCTCCTCCCTTCCAACCTTTGCTCTGTGATACCTTCAGTAGCTGCAGTGATCTCTTGCACTGTAGAGTTCTCTATAGTGTGCAGAGCCCTTTCACACCCTTGAGAGCTCTTGAAAGGCCCTGTTCCCATTTGCTACATAGGAAAACAGAGGTTCAGAGGTACAACCACCCTAAGTTCCTGGGCTGAGGTCAGACCCACATCGGGCAGGGGTGTAGACAGTGGCAGCAGATAGCGGTACCTGGGCTTCACCCTCGGCTGCCTCATCTTGCAGGATTTTGGAAGACTGGCTTTTCCCTTCTGGTAGACAGTTCCAGCCCCTGGCCCAGGAGAGGTGTGTGGGTCGCTGACGAGGGCCGGGTGGAGCGTGGAGGTCCAGCCAGCTAGAGTAGACATGAGCCCAGTGCTGCTTTTCCCCGCAAGTGATGTGACCCAGTTCACGCGGCCTGGCACCCTAGGGTCAGGTATACACAGCTCCGAAGCCTGGGGCAGAGGTGAGAGGCCTGAGCTGGCCTGGGCTGCAACTGTGGGCAAAGGCTGGCCCCAGATGAGAGGGTGTCCTGTCAGGGGCATGACAAACGGTTCCACATGGCTGGCACTTCATGAAAGCCACTCAAAACACGCTTGGTGGCTGAGTGTGGAGGACTCTGGCGTGATTGCGGCTGTAGACTGGGCTGAGGTGTGGAGGTCTTGCAGCTCCGCGACTCCTTTCTTTGTGGCTTCTGATTAGGGACTTCACCTCTCTTTGTCCCATTTCTTCATCTGTAAAATGGGGAGACTATCCCTCTAGTTGTGAGGGATTCTGCGAAGTAAGCCAGGGCACTATCACAGCCATGCCTGGAGTGTGGTTAGTGCTTTCTGGCACTTTCTAGCATGTGGGGTGAAGGTGGCAGCAGAGGGAGTGGGGAGGGGCAGACTCCAGAGCTGTGGGCACACAGGAGGGTTTCCCTCCATGAAGTGGCATGGTTGTGTGGTCTATAAGAAAAGGTGGAGAGGGAGATCAGGGATTGGGGTTGGGCTGGATTTGGGCTTCATACCAGGCGATCCCAAACAGCTGTCACTCAGAGCTCTGTGGGCAGCCACCTGGGGCGAAGGCTGTGCTGTCCTCACCAGCCCCTCCAGCCCCACGTGTGTGGCTTTAGGCTGCCAGCATGCACACCCTAAGTTGTCAGTCAGCAGACTTCCAGGATTACACAGGCGGTTTCGGGCTGGCCGTGAAGACCTTGAATGCCAGGCCCAGCTCACAGCAGGCCTGGCCAGAGCCCAGCCTGTGGCCGCACGGAGCTGGGATTCCAGGGTCCGCATATGGCATGCCTGTCAGTCTTCAGCGCCAGCTGAGAACGCACATCTCTCCTCCCACTGCGTGGAATCTATGGCCTGCAGCCCAGGCCCTCCACCCCAACCTCTGCAGCCTGCACTGACTCCACAACCCCCAACCCAGCCTGGAGCTGGGAATGGTTTGCGGCTCATTGCTTATTCCTTCTCAAGGTAGGATGCCCCTCTGGATCAGCGGAGTGGGGCTACTGTCCTGGCGGGCCTTCTGAACAGGACTTATGTTCAAGCTTCAGTCCCTTCACAGAACTGCTGTGTGACCTTGGACAAGTTGCTGCCCCTCTCTGAGCATCTGTTTATTGGTCTGTAAAACCAGAGGATTGGGGTGGGTCAGGGATTACAAACTGCAGTCTTCAAGAGAGTCAACAACCCATTGAATTTGGGACTTACCCTGTTGTATAAATGAGAACACTCAAAGCATAGAGAGGTTAAGAAACTTAGCCAAGGTCACACAGGTTATTAGTGGAGCTAGGACTCAGCCCAGTTTTATCTGACACCATAATATGTGTTTTCTCTACCACATCAAAGTGCCTGTCATAGGTACTTACATGTTTGCTGGGTGGGTGATCCATTCTCTCCATCAGCCAGGTTGGGGTTGAACCTCATGTTTCTGCACCGTGGTAGACACTGGTGTCCAATAGTGAATCTGCGGTTGAGCTGGGAGAGCGCTGCCCCTGGTCCAGAAGTCTGAGCAGAGGTCACAGTCTCTAGTGCAGGATTGCTAGGTAGGTGCAGCTCTTTGATGCTGGAGGAGGCAGCCAGGGAAGACTGCCTGGTGGAGGAGGAAGGTGAGTGGGGATCCTATACAGAGTGGAAGAGTAGGGTCTCCCTGAGGTCTCTACACAACTTGGTCAGGGTAGTCCAGCTGGGGAGGAAGATTCATTCAGCCACAGCTGGAAGCAGGAGCTGAGGCAGCCCCTTAGGGCCTCGAACTCTGGGACACAGAGTGTAGTTATGATCCTTTAGGGAGTGGGGAGCCAAAAGAGACTGTAGAGCAGTGGCACCTACTTTGTCAGAGCTAGGAGGGCCGGCCTCAACCTGCAAGCTGGGGCAAGGGTGAGGTGTGGTCCAGTCTGAGACCCAGCTCACCCAGGAACTGTGGCAGCAGGGAGAGCAGGGTTGGGGGTTTGTCTACTGGCCAGACCTTTATGCTCCACCACGGCCTCTTCAGCAACGCAGGCTCCTCTGCTGGGCCAGGCACTAGAGCTTTCTACCAAGAGGGAAAAGCCAGTCTTCTCAAATGCTCCAAGATAAAGCGACCGAGGGTGCAGCCAGGTGCCACCATCTGCACACCTCCCCTAACCCCATCTTCCATGGGCCTGACCTCAGCTCAGGAGCTTGGGATGGCCATTGCTCATGACTCAGTGGGATCAGAAAGGCTCAGAGACCAGCCCAGGGACACACAGCACGTTCATGGTGGGGACAGAGGCTAGAGCAGGTAGGCAGCGTCTTTCCCAAGAGAGGTGGGTCTGGGTCTCCCTCTGGCTCTCCCAGAGTCCTAGGGATCCTCGTGGATGGTGTGTGTGTGAGGCTGTAAAGACTTGCCTGGGTGTTACTTACTAAGATCGCTTCTCCCTCCTGCTGCTGTTTGCTCCCCTGGCTCTTTTTGAGCTCTGGAGTTTGTCTGTCTCTGTTTCATGAGCCACACACCCAGGCCACACATTGGGGTGGAGGATGGCCTTGCCCGCGCCCTGAGCTCCTAGCACTGAAGCCTCAATAACCTTGCAGCAAGTAGTATACACTGGGTGGGGCCACAAGGGTGGATCCTCAATAACCTTGCAGCAAGTAATAGACACGGGGTGGGGCCACAAGGGTGGGTCCTTATTGGAATAAAATCAAACCCACAGCCCCTATATCATGTTGGGAGGAATGGTCTTTAGAAATCATTTTGCCCACCCCACTCATGGCACAGATGAGGAAACTGAGGCCCAGAGAGAGGAGGGCATGCCCTAAGGTAACCAACATGGTGCTCCCATCAGGCTTTCAGCTGAGTGCAGGGCCACCCTAAACTGCTTCGTCTACAGGGGGAATGCAGAGGCTGGTAGGGGCAGCAGCAGTGACAGGAGCCTTAAAGGCAGGACTGACCCCAAGGGGCCAAGGAAGTTCTGGGGACCTGTGGAGAGCCACCCAGAACTGGGGCTGAGAGCTGCGTGGGAGCCTGCAGACCTCCACGGAGGTCTCCACGGTGGCTCCACGGAGCCACATTTGCATTCTGCCTCCTGCTGTAAGAGGTTTGCCACTGTGAGCAAGGGCTTATCCTGCCATCAGTTTACGCAGAGAGCCCCAGTGAGGCCTGGATTTGCAGGCCTGATGGTCAGGGACAATGTCTTGGAATCAGGACCCAGGGTTGCCCTTTTCCTCATCAGCCCCCTCTGCCAAGGGCACAGTGGAGTGTCCAGCCGACTCACGGTCTGGGAGGCTGCTGACCACAGGCAGCACGGTCTAGGGGCTGTGAGGGCCTTAAGGGTCATAGAGAGCTTCCTGGAGGAGGTGAGTGCCAGCTGGGCCCCAAAGAATGACCAGACTGTGAACTGAACTGAAAGCATTCCATGCAAAGGGAACAGCTGGGCCAAGACCCTGCAGCAGGCACACTGCAGGCAGATAATGGGGGCTTTGTGGAGGCTGGGCCTGTGCAGTGAAAGAAAGGAGGCTGGAGATGCCCCGGGGGGTGGAGACGGCAGAAAGAGGAAGGTTATATTTTGCTTCTAACTTGCTAAATGCCCCTGAGTAGATCACTGCCCCACTTCTGTGCCTCAATTTCCCTTGCATCTCCTCTGAGCTTCAGGCACCTGGGAGCCACAGTAGGAAAGTGCCTCAGTGGAAGAGTCTGCTTCTGGAGGGTGTGCACTGGGTGCCAGGGATCTGAGCTGAGGGAAGGATGGGCTTCCTCACCTGACTCAGGAGGCTGCTGCTAGACCCGGGGCTTCTACCCCCTGCAGCACCTAAGATTTCTGGGGTTTGCCAGGCTTCACCAGCCTGGGAGGATGAGGGATTAGATCCCTGGGGCAGCCCCTACTACGGACTAAGGATCTGGCTCCCCAGGTAAAATGGGAGATGCGCCTCCCCTCTCTTTTCTGTGACCAACTCCCTCCTTCCTCCTTCTACCTCCATCCCTCTTGCTGGGGATGGGAGGGGATAGTATTCCTTCCCAAGGCTGCACAGACCGAGACCATGATGCAGAGGAGATGCCATGCCAGTGCCAGGCCTGCTGCCGGCACTCTGGGTGCCTAGTGCCCTCTCCGGGTGCGGCCCCTCCCCATAGCCCTGGGCTTGGCCTAGTCTATGTTTGCAGAGCCTCCACTGACCTCAGCGGCCTCTCTCATCAGCAGAGTGCCAGCCACGGGCTCCTTGGACTCCAAGTCCCAGGGATTGTGCAAACCCCCCAGCAGTTTGCACAGTGGACAGCTCAGGCCCCTTCAGCTCGGGCTGGCCCAGGTTCCTGCTTGGGAAGTCCATTCTTTTCTGAAGTAATAAAGCAGCCACCCCACTACAGGGGGTGGCAAGCTTCTCTTATCTTCACAACCCCTGACTCATGTCACCCTCATAGTATCAGGTGGGCTTGGAGGCGGGGTGGTTTCCAGAGAGGAACTAGAGTCAGAGAAGAGAAGGCATGAGACTTGGCTAGGGTCACACGGCCCAGCCAGGACTCCAGCCAGCCCCTGGTCAGCCTTTTTGGACCCAGCCAGGGTTTCCTGTTGAGGGCCAGGAGGCAGGTTGAGTCGGGAGCAGGCCCTTAGCAGGAGCTCCTGGGGGCCAGCAGGAGAGGCCACCAGTCTCCTCTTCCCTCTTTGGCTCCAGCTGCTTTAATTGGCTGGGGCTGCCAGTGGCGCTGACATTTACCTGGTGGGAAGGAGGGCCTCCTCCCTCTTGAATTGACATGCTAAAAATAACCGGCCTAGCTTCCCAGGGCCCCTGCTCAGCCAGCACCCGCCTGCCCCCTCAGCGACCTTTTTCCTGGGTGCCGGAAGCTAATTGCTTTGCAAGCCTGCAGTTGCTTGCAACGAGAACTTCCTAGGGATTGGGGCAGGAGGCATTGCATGCTCAGCTTCTGAATCTGAAGAGGGGTCTCTGCAAGGCCTCCCTTCTCTCCAGGTAGCAGGGTGATGGGCTCCTGCCTCTGCCTTGGTCTCTCTCCCTTTTTCTCCCTGGGTGTAGTACTTGTCCAGGTTGGCTACTCCACCCCTGGGTACTTGAGCTGCCAGACTTTCCCCTGGGCTCTGAGAGAGGGAGCTCTGCCCCTCCTTGGAGTTTTCAGTGCTCACCTCTCCCTGCACCGTACCCAACCCAGACATATTCGGTGTGGCCCTCTGCCCTCATGCTGGTGTTCATCCTGTCACACCAGCCACCAGGAGGAGCCCAGCCTTTGCAGCTGGACACGTTTAGATCCAGCTGTGGGACCATAACACATTTCCAAGCCTCTCTATTCTCATCTGGGAAATGGGCGTGAATATGACCTTGCAGTGTTGTTGCGGAATGAATCGCAGTGGGCAGAACATGCCTGATCAAGAGCTGAGCCCCTGGGGCTAGGAGGAGGCCTGTGCACATCATGGGGCGTTCCTTTCTTTTGCTGTGTAAATAGACCCTGGAACCCAAATAAATTAGATTGATGGGACCAGAAGGGGAAGGTCTTGAAGACCCAGGCTGAGATTAGGGACTCGGCCTCCCTGAAAACAGAGGATGCTTGCTTATCCCAAGGGCACCTCCAGAGTGGCCTGCAGTGTTTTGCCCTGGGTCAGTGTGACCAGAGCCATGTTGACATTGGCCGACATCTCTCAGGCTTTGGGGTCATTCCAGTGGAAAAAGAAGTGGTTTTCAGCACTGTGCCTGGCAGGTGTGAGAGCATGGGCAGTGCTTAGCCCGTCCACACCTCAGTGTCCTTGTCTGAAAATGGGGATGATAATACTTCCTTCCCTGTAAGTATTGTAAGGATTAGATCAGCAACACATGCACAGCACTTAGAGAGTCTGGTGTAGGGTAAACACTTGGTGCGTGTTAGCTGGTACTCCTAGTTGTAAGAACAGTCTAGCAGTTAGGAGTAATAACAGCGGCCACCTGCTGTTTGTTTAATGAGTTTTATCAGATGCTGTGTGGATGCTAAGCACTTTACATACGTTATTTAATGTCACTCTCCCCGACCTCCCAGCAACCATACATAAGGTAGGCTTATAAGCTCTGTGTTCCAGATGAGGAAACTGAGACACAGAGAGTGGTTGAACTGAAAGCCAGAGTTCAGCATCAGCCCCACTAGGGTGGCCACTGTCCAGTTGGTCTGGAACTGTTCGATTTTAGCATGGAAAGTTCTGTGTCCCAGAAACCTGTCATTTGTGAGCAAAACAGGATGGTTGACCACGCAAGGCCTGCCTGAGTCCACTGGCTCCACTCCGAAACCCACTGGATCCTCTCCTTGGCTCAGGGGCTTGCTGGTGCAGTCGGCCCCTTCCCACACTTCAGAGACCCCCTCCCCCAGCCAGATTGTGCCTACCCATCCCCCAAGGCCTGGCTCCAGTCTCCTCTGCAGCTTCCTCTCTTCCCTCCCCTCTGCCAGCAGGAGGGGCATGACTCACACCTGATGGACTCTTTGCTCAAGGCTGTGACTGCAGTTTTCTGGTGGACTCTGAGCTGCCCCTCACCAGGCCTCAGTCTCCCCATTTGCACTGAGGGCTTTTGCGGCTTTGTTCCCAGCTTTCTGGAGACATTCAGGAAACCTCTTCCTTCAAAGAGGGAGAACAGAGCAAGCCCCTGCCCCCAGCCCTGGCCTGGGCATTTGGGAGGATTGCACCAGCCCTTCCGGTGCATTGATGGTGCGTACTGCTGACAAAGGAGAAAGGTCAGCAGGGGGACAGAGCGGAGTTGGTGGCGGCCTGCTGGCCTACAGTGCCCTCCCCCAAGTCAGGCTTCCTGGGGGAGGGGCATAGTGCTCCCTGGGCTCCTGGGTCAATTCGTATTGATGCAGACGGCCGCTGGTTCAGCGAAGCTGGGCATCTAAGCCCTCAGAGGGCTGTGGGAAGATGCCTGGGTCATCCTTGACACCTCACTTTTCCCGACCCCCACATCCAACAGTCGATTCGGCCCCCTTAACCATCTCTGGATCTGTGACCCCTCACCATCCCAGCCCTGCTGGTGACCATTGTCCTGCCTCTGAATACCTGAGCCCTTCCCAGCCCTCCGCTCTCCTCTCTGGCTTCCCCATCACCATGCACAAAGTCAGAATTTTCAGGCTGGTATTAAGGCCCTTCCTGAGCTCAGAGAGCCTGTCCAGAGCTGCCCAGGCCTTCCCTGATATCAGCCTGCTTGTGCCCTCCACCCTCAGACCCCAAGGTCATGTGGAGGGTCTGGGGACACCCTGAGTACCAGGTCCAGCTCTGTCCCATCAACACTCCAACCCTACCCAGTATGCAAGGCTGAGCCCACAGCAGAGCTGCAGCTGGGTGCCACAGGATGCAGTGAGCCCCTGTGCCCTTCTCAGACTCCCCCTTGAGCTGCTGCCATGCAGTTGCCCCGTGCATCTCATGCCCCAGCTCCCAGAGGGCAGGCGTTGTCTGTCTCCCCAGTTCACATGCAGGCCAAGGCCCAATGATGGCAGGAAAGTGCCACAGTTGGTGTGTAGGTGCTGGGACCATACATATGAGGGTCTGATTCTGGCTCCATCACTGAGTCACTGTGTGACCTTGGGCAGTCACTTCACCTCTTGGTGCTTCAATGGCATCATTTGTGAAATGTGGGTAAAAGTAGTCCCTTCTTCAAAGGATGGTGAGATTCAGTGAAGTGACCCTTAGAAAGTGTTTGCAGGGTCCTAGAACATTTTAAGGATCAATAAAGTCAGCTCCCATCAGTCATCATCAGGCAGGTACCATATCTATGAAATGAGCACCATCTTCCAAATGGGGCCCTCCCAATTCTTAGAAGGGTCCTTGCATTATTGCCTGGACTGTTCCCTCTTTGTCTTCCTCCTGCCCTAACATCCCCCGGCACCCCCACCTGACATCTCCTGAGACCCCCAGGAAGCCAGCGCTCCAGCCTCACATTCTTGCCTAATCCACCCCATTGCCATGGAATGCCTTCAGGCTATGGCCAGGAGTTCCTCCCGTGTCCCCCACAGCCCTGCACAGGTGCTCAGACCACAGTGGATGCCTAATAAGAATTTGTTGAGTTGAACCAATATTCACCAAGCAAAGTCACCTCCAAGAACAATGCAGCAATGACCAGCCAGGCCTCTGGGCCCATCCACAGGCCACTGAGGACATATCTGAGACCAGTTCTGAACTGCTTCATGCAGGGGGACAGCACATGTCCACTCCGGCCTCCTCAGTGGCAGGGGCTTGGGGGACAGGTGGGGGTGGCACTGGGGCTCAGCAGCCACACTAGAGGGTTGTTCAGGGGTTCACCTCCCTGTTCTCTGAGCTGTCGTGCCTGTTTTTTTTTTTGCCTCAGTCCCTTCCCCACCCCCACAGTTCTCTGTTAAATTGTGTTATTATATTTAAACAAATCAATTCCATTGCAGAGTTTTTCCTGTCCTAATGATGAGTTTGCAGCACAAACGCCATTGATTTCTCACAGCCCTGAAAACCAGTTGATGAATAGCACCAGCCTTGTCTTTGGAGAGGCACTTAGAGCAGCTCTGCACAGCCCCCTCTGCTTCTCCCCTGTGCTGTCCCCCTCATTCAGGACCCCACCCCCACCCCACACCCCGCTGCCCCCTGAGTTGGGGCTGAAGTCATGTGATAAAGGGAGACCCTCCTTGCCAGTCAGGGCTGGAGTGTCATCGAAAGGGGCCTGGCCCCTGTGCTGGTGGAACAATCATAGTGGAGATTCATATTGATTTTGGCCAAAGGCAGGAGCGCAACTTACAGAGCAGAGAAGTGGTGCGGTGTGATCTTTGTCTTCCCTTACAAGTTCAGAGCGCGTTCCTGAGAGTGATGGCAGATAGCAGCTCAGACACCATTTCTAGACCTTGGCAGACTGCTGAAAGACCTTTGAGCACTGCTGTTTTAAAGGGAGGCTCCGGAGGTTTGAGAGCTGTCCGCGCTGGGGAGTGCAAAACTTCTCTGTGAAATCCTTCAGAACCTGCAGTGTTCAAAGTCACGGTTAAACCACTACCGAGGGCTTTGACTTTCAGGTCACTGCCACCTGCCCGGGCTTCTCTGAGCTTTCTAATGACCCTGGGGCTTGGGTGGGCAGGTAATATTGTTCCCATTTAGAGGCCGGCAGACTGAGTCAGGGTAGTGACTAGAGAGAGGGAAGGGCTGCTTGTCCACTCCAAGTCCTGAGTGCAGCAGCGGCTTCCACGTCTCCTCCTGCAAAGGTGATACATGGCAGGGAAGCTACTCTGATCACCAGCCTTTTTGGCCAGGCTTTCTGTCTGTCTGAACCCAGGTCCGCAGGCAGGTGTCTCCACTCAGCTGCTGCCTGCAGCATACCACACAAGCCTTTGTGTTGGGCTGGATGAGGCGGGAGGGAGCAGCGAGGACTGTGGCATTCTGTTGAGTGCCTGTCCCACCTAAATACTTAAAAGTTTAGACAACCCATGCTCATAAAAGTATACTACATGGGATAGGACTGGGGGCCAAATTTGCTGCCTCTCCCCTGTTCGAATCGAAGACTTTGTTTTGGAGACTAGAATGTGTGGCTCAGAATTGGGAATGGCTCTTTAAGATGACAGCGCAAAGCAGGGGTGAGCTGGTAAGGTCTGGGAGAAGGGGATGAGGTCCCACAGGCAGTGCTCTCTCCTCTCCCCCAGGCTTGGCGAGGCAGTGGGGTAGGGGCAGGGCCAGGGACTGTGTTCTAGGGAAGAGGGCCCCCCACTCCAGACACCCAGGGGTGGCTCAGCATGCCTCCCTTCCCTTGACTCTCCCTTCCTCCCTCCCCTCCCACGCAGACAGACCTCCTGTCCCTGTAATCAGGTTAGCCTCCTGCTCCGATGAGCTGGACCAGCTGCCTCTTAATGGCCTATCGACCTGGCCCCCTTGCTGCTCTGGGGTGGGGGAGGGGAAGCTAAGAAAAGAACTGTCAGTGGAAACAGGCTGCCTACTCCCTTGATTCAGACCTTTCCACAACTTCTAGGATCACATCCAAACCCTTAGAATGAATGGCATCTAAGACCCTGCTTGCTTCTCCATCGTCCACCCCCGGTACACTCTTTTCCTGCAGTCACATGATGCTGTTTCCTACCTCCCTGCCTTTTTACATGCAGGTCTTTTGGCTACTTGCCGCCTTCTCAGAAAACTCCTGAGCACCCTTCAAAACCCAATTTGTGCCTCTTCCTTGGGACTGCCTCCTCTGGGCTCCTGCCTCTGTAGTCTCACAGCATTGGGTGCTCTGCTGGTCTGGTTCCCATCGTGTTGAACTGTATTACTCCTGGATCTGTTTTCTCCGGAGTTCCGGGAGGAAAGGAAGAATATTCCCTTCACTCTGAACCTCAGGGGTACAGCACAGAAAAGTGCTTAGTGAAAGTAGAGGGCCAGCAAAGAAGAGAGAAGTAGGGACCAGGAAAGAGAAAGAGGCGGACAAGAGTATAAAAACAGCCGCTCCCAGCCCCTCATACTGCCCTAGCCTACTTCCTGCCAGGGAGGCCGTTCCCAGCAACGCATGCCTGGCCTGAAATAGACACATGGGGGCTGTGGTGGTGCATTTTCATAGCTCAACACTGAGCAACCCCCTCCCCCTTATTCCTTAGGCACTGAAGCTCCCTCTCCTCCCAGGGCCTTGCTCTGCAGCCAAGACCCCTCCTCCGACAGTGCCCAGACCTCGCCCCTCTGTTCCTGTTAACTTTGTTTTATAAATAAATCATATAAATAGGCTCCTCTGATTCCTCAGAGCATGCAGTGTTTAAGGACTGGGGCACTGCCGCAGGCATAATTGTACTACCGAATCCATCAGCTGCCTAATTACCATTCATTTTGCATTTATTTCTGCTAATTAAAAAGAGAGAAACTCCTAACAACTTTTACGTAAATACTATATTTGTTCTATGTAAAGATGGGATGCTAATTTGCTGGTGATTAGCTGATTATCAGATTTTAGAGCTGTCACACAGGATGGCCCTATCTCTCATATGCACCCTGGACACCACTTGAGGCCTCTGATCAGGTATGGGAGGAAGAGGTCAGGGGAGGCCCACCTGGGGGGTTCGAGGGCCTGTCTGGAGCCCAGGGTCACCAGGACCACTAGATGCCACTGGGGCTTGGGGTGGGGATGGGGGGAGGTGCTGCAGTCTGGTGGAGCTGGGAGGAACCTCTGGCTCACCCACTGCTTTTGTACAGATGGAGAAACTGAGGCCCACAGAGGCTTACCACCTTCCAGCAAAACAGTGACCAGGGACAGAGTCAGACTGCTATTCTAGACTGGACTCCAGTGCCCATCCAGGAGAAATGTGCAGGGAGGTGGCTTTATCTGCTGACGAAGAACTATGAAGACCAAACTCCAGCCCATGCTGAAGAAAGGGACACTTAGCCCATGGCCCAAACCGAACCCTCTGTGTGTCCTTATGAAAACCTCTGCCTCCTTCTACTTCCCTGGGCAGCCCTGGGCTCTGCTCTGCGGCACCCTGACCTCACTGAGCAAGGCGTTCTCCCAGCCTGGATTGAGACTTCCCTGGGACTGGCCTGTGCCCAAGCCAGGCCTTGCACGCTGTGGGCTATGTGAGGACACATGTGAGGATCTGAATTTCAAATTTATTATGTATGTATGTTCATTTAACTTAGGAAAAAAATATAATTAATACATCAAACCCATGATTTCACAGATCGTATTGCTTTTGGTGAGGCTAAGTCAAAAGAAAGTAATTGGTTTAAAGTGATTTAAATAATTAAATACTTTTTTTTTTGAGGCCTGAGTTTCACTCTTGTTGCCCAGGCTGGAGTGCAATGGAGCAATCTCAGCTTATTCCAACCTCTGCCTCCCAGGTTCAAGCAATTCTTCTGCCCTTATCTTCCCAAGTAGCTGGGTTTACAGGCATGCACCACCATGCCCAACTAATTTTGTAGTTTTGGTAGAAACATGGTTTCACCATGTTGGTCAGACTGGTCTTGAACTCCTGACTTCAGGTAGTCCTCAGCTTCCCCAAGTGCTGGGATTACAGGCCTGAGCCACCACGCCTGGCCAATACATTTTTAAATACATAAAGAATTAAGATGGAAGATAGACACGGCTTACAGCACCTAATAACTGAAGGTGGTTTATTCGATAACTTGAGAAGGGTCTGAGAAGACCAGGTCAGCACACCAGGCAGATGAGGTCAGGGTCAGCAGTGACCTGGGGCAGGGTGGGCCCAGTGTGCAGCCACCACTGCCCCATTCCATGATTGGGCAAATGGCGTCCCTAGATTGTGCCCTTCTCTCCCCAGCCCCACAGTGGGTCAGAATTAGCCCGCAGGAGAGCAGTCATTTGCCCTCCCAGAGGTAGTTTCACTGGGACTCTGTTTCAGGGAAGCCAGGAGGTTAGAGACACTACCCCATGTCCCACCAAGCCACCAGGTGCGAGTGTGTCACTTCACGTGGACACCTGACACCCGACACCCGTTTCCCTGGCATTGATAGGTGAGACACTGACTGCCCTCCTGCTCTCTTTCTTCCTGGCCAATGTGAAAATGGCCAGTTCTTGAGTTAAAGGGAGAATAGCTTTGACAAGGCCAGGTGTTGTCTGGGTGGCCAGAGAGCTAAGGGTCAGGGTCAGTGTGGCCCACTGGACATCCCCTAGGCTTTGGGGTCCAAGGGCCAGGGTTCCAGCCCTGACTGCCGCTTCCCGGAGCCTGAGAGCCATGTGCAAAGTGTTCTGGCAGTGAGCCTCATTCCAGGGGCCCCCTCGGCCACCCACCACCCGCCGCCACTGTGTCTGTGCTGCCAGAGATCTCCGGCTCATCAGCCCCTTTATCGCCCTGTACACAATCAGGGGAAGCCTGGAAGGCCGCTGGGGCTGTGGGCAGATGGAAAACAAAGAGAGAAAACAAAGGCACTGCTCCTAGGGGGCCAAAAGGCACCTGCCTCCTCCCCCAGGCCTGGCCTTGGCCACCCCAGCCCTCCAGGCTCTGCTCCACCCCTCCAGAAAGATAGCCTCAGAACTCACATAGGGTCACCACTCTCTGGAGACCCTCAGGAAGTCACTCCTCTCCAGGCCACCTTTCCTTATCGGTAAAATGAGAGAATTGGACCACAGGCCATGTGACCTTTGGCAAACCTCCTCCCTCCCCCCGCCTTCCAGGGTCTCCTTGGGAGGGCCCAGCCCATCTCTAGGAACCCCCAGCCTGTCCCGGGAAGTCAGGATGGTGCCGACTTCTGCCTGTGGGAAGGACCCCAGCCCTGCCCTGGGTGGGGTGAGGTAAGCAGGACGCCCCTGTTTCCTGCCGAGATCCTGGGGCTTGCTGGGTGCTCAGTGCATCTGCATGGAATCAATGAATTGTTTCATCAGAAGGGGGCTTACTCAGTGTCAGCCCTGGGTGGCTGCTGCTGTTAAAGTGTCTCGGGGAAGGAAACCCTTCTGGCTTCTCGAGGGAGGTGGATAGAAGTGGTGAAGGGCGGATAGTGGCGTCCATGTCAGGCTGTCTGGGTTCACATCTTGGTTGTGTGACCTTAGATTGCTTTCTTAACCTCTCTATTGCCTCATTTGTTAAAAATGGGTACAGTACCTACCTCATAGGTTGTGGTAAGATTAGATGAATTAATTTACATAAAGTACTTAGAATAGTACAGCTAAAGGCTAAATATCACTATCCATTTCATCACTCTTACTATGATTAGAGGGAGGCTTATAGGGAAGCCTGTGAAGATTAGGCATCCTGGTGTCTCCTGTGCACAGCCCTGGTGAAGGCTGGGAGTTGTGGGGAGCTATAGAGTGTTCTAGGTGGGAGGAACAGCAGTTTGCAAACAGGTACATTTCTATATAGGCATGTCTGGTAAACTGTTAAACAGAGACCTCATGAGAAAGGGGCGTGGATTCCTAAGGCCCTAGGAATTTATTGTGATTTCTTTTCTGATCCTAAATACATATTGTAATTTTGAATAATTTTTAAAACAAGGCCTCCAAAATTGTATGAGCCTCAGGCCCTGCAGCCTGAGCCGCTCGTGATAGTTTCTGTTACTGTGATTGGATTTCTGTGACCCAGCCCTGTGCTGCCCACTTCAGTGGCCCTGGCAGGATGGCCCAGCCATGGGTTCCAGGGACCTGTCTTCTCACCCTGTGGACAGCGGTGTCAGGTGCAGGCTGGCTTCGGAGCCGTGGTCTACACTTCACACCCCAGGTGGAGGGAGCCCTGAGTGGGCAGACGGGGAAAATGAGACCCTCAGGGAAGGTCTCTGAAGGAGTCTTCCCTGCATTTGCAGGACACAGAGCCCTGTGCCCAGAGGCCTGGTGGCCAGCCCTGCTGCCCCACTCACCACTGGCCAGCTGTGGCAGGCAGGGCCCCTGTCCCTTCCCGCTCCCCCTCCATGTGTGCCCTGGTGGGCAGACGCAGGTGGCACTGTGGGAAGCAAGCTGGTGAGTTGAAACAGTCACCCCTACAGCAGTCGTTGGGTGGCTGGTTGTGCGCCAAGCTTCAGATTCCTGCCTGGTGCAAGCCCAGAATGGTCCCTGGCCTCTGGGAGCTCTCCCAGTAGCTGGAACCACAAGATTTGCACCTGGAAGGGAAAGGAAGGGGTGAGCAGGGGAAGGCTGTACTCGACCCACGTCTCTGGGAGAGGGGGCAGGAGAGCCCAGAGGTCATGAGGGCTGCACACTGGGGGAGGGCCTCCACGGCTGGGGGCCCAGGGTGGGCATTGTGGGCCCTGGTGCTTCTGCCTGCAGCAGGGCCTCTCGGCCTGGGCTCTGACAGGGACATTTATAACTCACAGCTGTGCGGTCCTGGGCCCAACTGACTGTGGTAAACCGATCTGGCTTCAGGAAGTCCCGTCCCGAGGCCACTCCCCATCCCGACCCCCACACTCTCCTTCACCTCCTGACACCCACATCCTGTTCTCCGCGGGAGGGGCAGGGGCAGGCAGCGGGCCAGGGGCCCAGCCAGGGTCTCCAACCTGTGGGCAGAGTGGGAGAGCATGGAGAGCAGCTGTGAGGCCCCGGCGCTGTGGGCTGTCTGCCATCATCAGCCTCCTCTCAAGGCACACACAGGGAGGCCGAGGCCCAGAGCTGGTGGGGGGCCCCCAGGGGCCCGCAGGGTCCGAGAGCCAAGAGCACAGGTTGGAGGGGCTCAGGGGCACGTTCTGTGCTTCCAGGTCTACCTGGAGAGGGGGGAATCCGCCTTCTGGCCCCTGTGATCCCACTCTAGCCAAGGGGAGCCTGACAGGAGGGGCAGAGTGAACCAGAGGCCTCAGAGAATGCTGGGAAAAGCTGCCATTTTGGGCCCTGGGCCTTGGCCTGGCCTGCTGCCCTCCTTTGGGATACCCCGTTCCTAAGATGCCTTGTGCCCATCCACCTAGATCCTCCCAGCCCAGTTCAGATGTGAGGCCAGCAATGGTCTCGCCCAGTGCTGGAAAGAGAGACAGTGCTAAAGACTAGAGCATACCATGGCTCTGAATCTCACTGCCCTTGGCCTGATACGCTGACCAGTTCCTGGGCCCCGCCAGCCAGCCTTCTCCTTCTGTACAACGTAAGGGTCGATAGACAATAGGGAGTCTGCCAGAGCTTGGCCCATGTAATTCTGGTAGTCTTCGGCAAGATTCTAGAATTAGGTAGTACCCAAAAGAACATATATTTTTGTTTTATTAGTTATAATTTATTAAAGTGTATCAGAAATATATAACTAGCCTATCAAATCAATTATTTCCAGAGCATGATTGCTTTGGACAAGGCCAGATTTATTGGAGCTTAAAAAAAAGAGTGAGTGGAAGGTAAACCTGAATGAAGTCATCACACAGGTAGAGCTCAGCTCAGATCAAGAGTTTCAAAGAGCGTGGGGAAAGAGCTGAAGTTCGAGAAGCACAATCCAGATCATCCCAGGGCTCTTTTCTGCTTTAAACTCTGCGTCTGGGCCTCCTCTTCCAGTTAGAAGCAAAACAGCCAGCCCTGAACCTCGTAGGAGGGGCGAGGGAGTGAGCTGGGTTTCCCGAGGAGGTGCGTACACACACAAAATGGCTCCAATTGTTGGTCAGGGATCTGGTGAGCAATTCATAATGAGGAAAGAATTCAGGCAGGGGTCACAGAGTGGCTTTGGAAGTGGCTGCCGGCCGGCCGTGTGAGATAATTCCCCGAAGCCAGGCACAGTGCAGAAAGGAGGCCACGCAAGGGCTCCATGCACCCGGCTAAAAATACCCCCGACAGCTTCTCCCTGTCACCCTGCCTGCGGGCCGCACTGGAAAGTGATGGCGTTCTGCTTTTCTTACTAAGAAGAGAGCGACAACAACACAAAGTCCCCAGCCCCGGAAGAAACGAAACTTATATTTATCTGTTTTTTAAAATCCCACCAGGAGGAATCGGCTGGCTGGTTGGAGTGCGGCTGGGCGGGGCAGACACGGCCAACTCTGATAAATCAGGCATGCCGGGGTGTGTTTGAGTGACCCAAGAGGCCGCTGAGATTAGCTCGGCGGCAGGGACGGAGGTGGGAGGGGAGGGGATGGCTGTCTGCACACCGGGCTGCCCTCACACACGTCCCACCTCTCTTCTGTGTACCCAGGAGGAAGAGGAGAAGGCCCGTTGGCGTCAGACCAATGCTGCAAGGGGTGTGAGGAGAGGAGTTGCTGTTTCTCACTAAGCTGCCAGACCCCGAAAGGTAACACCAGCCCCTGATGCCCAGGCCATACCATCACCTTTGCCTGTGCGTAGGCAGGGACGAGCCCAGGCAGCCAGAAGTACTGTGCACCGGACCAGAGCAGGGCGTTTGCAGCCGCTTCTCCCGGCCTTCCTGGTCCTGGCTGCAGGGCCTCTGTAACTCCCTGTGGGGTGCTCATTCTGCCAGAAAAGGCTTCTGAGTGTCAGTCTGTCTCTCTCCAAAATGGGGCGCTGAGCTCAGGTCCTAGACTTAACGCAGTTCTCCAGAAGTCTGTGAGCCAGTTGTGTCTGATGTAGTTGTGCCATCTTAGCAGCCTGGCTCCGCTGGAACTCTAGGGCTGCAACCAGGGGTCCCAGCCCTTGTGGATGCAGGATTCTGAGTCTACAAGGTCCACAGTGCCAGGTGGGGCTTAAGAAGAGGATTTTCCAAGGCGGACCTAGCTGGAGACGTGGCTGTGGTCCCCTTGGTGGCAGCATTCAAAATTCCAGAGTTCTCCCTGGCAGCTCTGGGCAAGAATTACTTTCTGCATTTTCAGCCCACAAGAAGAAGGCACAGGGAAGTTAATGGTGCCTGCCAGAGATCACATGGTGAGCTCTGGCCACGCCACAGCTGCTTGGTTTTATCCTATTTGCCATACCAGCTTCTGTGCTTTTACTTTGACCTTTTGCTGCACTCATCCTCTCAAGAGAAGTTCTGCTTTTGAGTCCAAGCAACCACTCGTCTGTACAGTGTGCCTGTGGGACCCATCCATCCACCCACTCGTCATCCATCCACTTATCTGTTCATCTCTCCATCCATCCTTCTTTCTTTTTGTCCATCTACACTCATCCACCCATTCATCCCTCCACCACTCGTCCATTCTTCCATCCACCTACTTACCCATTCGCCCATCCACTTCAGCTGTTCATCCCTCCACCCATTTACTCTTTAGTTCGCTTATCAAACATTCACGGACTCTCACACCAGGCCAGGCCTGCATTAAGGGCTGGGGTTTTTGTTTTTTTGATGCAGGGTTTCATTCTGTCACCCAGATTGGAGTGCAGTGACACGAATATGATTCACTGCAGCCTCGACCTCCCAGGCTCAAGCCATTCTCCCATCTCAGCCTCCCATGTAGCTGAGACTACAGACATGTGCCGCCGCATCCATCTGATTTTTAAATTTTTGTGGAGATGGAGGTCTCACTTTGTTGCCCAGGGGTGGCTTTTGAAGACAGAGCTGATGTAGCCCTGTCCTGAGAGCATGTGGTGTGCAATGGAGTCAGACTCAGGATCCCAGAGCCAGACTGAGTTCCATAAGGCAGTGCTCAAAGCCTGTGTGGTGGCCATGACTGCACAGGGGAGGGAGGGGAACGTGGCTGATTCTGCAGGCAGATCCTCAGAAGGATGAGGTGGCATTGCTCATGCATTCACTCCCCAGGTGTTTACCGAGAAAAATCTGTCAGGAACTCTTGAAGTTTCTGAGATATCCCAGGGAATAAAGCAGATAAAACTCCCTGACCTCATGGTGTCTGTACTCTTGTGAGGAGGCATGGAGAATAAATACCTAAAAAGTGAATGTATAAATGTATAATAGATCAGATGATGCTAAGTTTGAAGAAGAGAAATTAAACCAGGTAAGAGCACAGAGTCTACAGTGTAAAGTAAGATGTTCTTTGACAGGTCAAGGAAAGCTTCTTTTTTTTTTTTTTTGAGACAAGGTCTCACTCTCACTATAGCCTCAACTTCCCAGGCTAAAGTGGTTCTCCCACCTCAGCCTCCTGAGTAGCTGGGACTACAGGCACACACCACCATGTGTGGCTAATTTGTGTATTTTTAGTAGAGATGGGGTTTCGCCATGTTGCTCAGGCTGGTCTCGAACTCCTGGACTCGAGTGATCCACCTGCCTCAGCCTCCCAAAATTCTGGGATTACGGGTATGAGCTACTCTGCCTGGCCCAAGGAATGCTTCTGTTAAGGTGGCCTTTTAACAGAGACCTAAGTGCAGCCAGGGAATGTGCAGGGATGCACGTAACCTGTTGAAGGAAATGCAGGTAATCCAGTGTGGTTGGGGGGGATGTCAGGGTCAGAGGAGAAGTCGAAGAGATCATGGAGGACCCGCTCCTGTAGGTGGACAAGCATGGAGCAGAGAGATAGCTGGGAAGCTGCTGTCCACATCCAGGTAGAGGTGATGGGAGCAGGGACGAAGGGGTAGTGGAAGAAGCCATCGAAGGCTAAATATATTTCAGAGATCCAGCAGGCAGGCTCACTGGTGGATTAGAGGTAAAGGATTGTAAAAGATGGAACAATTAAGGAGGGCCCTTGGGTTTGGGACAGAAGCCAGTGGTAGAAGGGAGGTGCTCAGCCAGGGATAGTGGCTGGGGAGGGTTGTGTGAAGCTGAGGAGTTCTGTTTCAGACACATTGAGTTTGAGATGCCTTTGAAACGTTCAAGTGGAAAGATTGAGTGGGCAGCTGGATATATGAGTCTGGAAGGCAGAGGGAGGTCCTGGACTAGAGGTATAAATTTGGGAGCTGTCGTGGATTGATGGTGTTGCAAGTCGTGAGGCGGATGAGATCACCAGAGTGTGCGGTGCCTGAGAGGGTCAGGAGCCTGAGTGTGAGTCATGGGGCACCCAGCCCTTTGGGGAGTGACGGTGGGGAAGGGGTCTGCAGAGGAGCTGGAGAAGGTGCAGCCAGGGAAGGGAACAGAAAGCAGGCCCTGAATGGACAAGCAAGACTCTGCTGGACAGTGCATGGAAAGGACTCTGTATGCTGCAGAGGGAACAGCCTACACAAAGGCTCAGAGGCCTCAGTAAACCAGCCATATTTGGCGAGGGCTGATGGAGAGGGAGAAGGGACCACACCGCCTTCCTGCCCACACTTAGCCACACAGGGGCTAGGGGCTGTGGGTGAGCGCATGCCTGGGCCCTCCCTGTCACCCTGGCCCGGCACTCCCTTACCCCGGCTGAGCCTCTTGCCCTGTCAGTTCATTTCTGCACTTTCTTCAGCTAGCACTGTGGACCTCCCTCCTCCTGTCCAGGGCTCCTCCCCCTTGCCTGGGCACTTATCCGAAAACACAGGGCTGCAGGTGGCAGCTCACGTGCTGCCCACGGCAGGAGAGGCACCCAGCAGCTTCCTATTGAGTGCATGAGCCGGTGTGGATCCTTTATCCTAAAAGAGGAGAACCTTCCCAGGTCATGCGTGTCAGAGCGCCTGCTCCGATTAGGGGAGCGCTCTCCTTTGGTGGGCAATTGTGTACTTGCCTGTAAGTGTT
>PVKP010019470.1:0-42389 GCA_004027715.1 Plecturocebus donacophilus | reverse complement strand
TATCAGAATATACAGTCAAGATGTGGGCAATAAATAGACAGGAGGCTCTGAGGCCAGTGGTTACCATGGAAAGGAAAGAACAGACTCAGGTCCTTCTGCTTGGTAGCAACACCCCACTCTATGTCCAAGAACAAAGGAGTTATTACTTTGAATAAGAAGCCAACACAAACTAGCCCAAGATAAGAACTAACCCAGAGAAGAAATGAGACACATACACAAAATAAGGTATTTAACATTATCTCTTCTTTTTGGTAGCAGGGGTATATATCTGTTCTTTCATTTTAACTATTGTTCTGTACTATATTACTTTTATTTGGTACCAGGTGTTTTTGTAAGGCTCCACATTCATTGAACTCCTTGGTTAGAAAATAGTGAATGAGGCCAGGTGTGGTGGCTCATGCTTGTAATCCCAGCACTTTGGGAGGCTGAGGCAGGTGGATCACAAGGTCAGGAGTTCAAGATCAGCCTGGCCAACATGGTGAAACACTGTCTCTAGTAAAAATACAAAAATCAGCCTGGCATGGTGGTGGGTGCCTGTAACCCTAGCTACTCAGAAGGCTGAGGCAGGAGAATTGCTTGAACCTGAGAGGCGGAGGTTGCAGTGAGCTGAGATCACATACTGCACTCCAGCCTGGGTGACAGAGCAAGACTCCATCTCAAAAGAAAAAAAAAAAAGAAAGAAAATAGTGAGTTGAAGAGAAAATAAGCATTTGAGGCTATATTGAGAACTATATAATAAAGTGATGTGGGTGGCTGGGAATAAAATTAAGTTTTTAAAAAATTTATGCATCTCAAAATTTGGATTTTCCAGATTTTGTTTTAATTGATTATTGACAAACCTATCCAGGGAGTTAAATGACATGGTTTAGGAGCCAAAATGTCTCTAGAAACATTGTAACATATTCCATCCTGAACAAAGAATGTTGTAGTACTTTCCCATGCAAATATTCAGAGCATTTGCATCTTATTGTGTCACTACTGGAACTCTGTACAACTATGTTTAAATTTATTGTCATGGCCTTCTGGATAAAGGATCCAGAAAATTGTACTGAATAAAATTTGGCAATAAACTTTTCATCAAGTTATAGTTTCTATTCTCATCTCCACAAACACAAACATAGTTTACCGCCATGGGATCAGATGCAGTTTTCTTCTACCTCTGCACAGCTAGATGGCAGTGAAGCACTCAGGTACTCCAAAGAAGACAAAACTCAAACTACATCTGATCTTTTCCTCAATCTAATCACTGTCCAAAGCATTTACAGAAAGGCTTTATACTGATGAGTTGACCTTAGATGTTCTGGTTAATCATGATTATCATAGCAATTATTATCAAACATAATCCTAAGTAGCTACTTCCCAAGACAACCCAAACTCTGGAAATAAGAGTTTATACACAATGGATTTTCTCTGTCAAATATATTCATGGAAGAATCCATATCAATAGAGGTTAACAGGGTCCTGAAGTTTCCAGTAGAAGAAAAACAATTAAAAATATATTATTTCTGCCTAGGAGAAAATACATGAATTTATTATGAATAGTGAGAGAAGTAATGATGAGTAGAAAAACAATGTACAAAATATACTATGCTCAGCAGAAAGTTATTACTATAAAACCCAAAGAAAATGTCCAGAATATCAGAACTAGTAAGAACTTTAAAGATTACCTCCTTACTTTGCAAGTTAAAATAAAGAAGCCAAGCACACTGTATTTAATTGAAAGAGTGATAATTGTCTCCATTAAATTTGGTGCTCTACTACCCTCTTTTCATGCAAAAATCAAGCTATTTTTCCTCCACCTTCACTTTCGGAATTCAAACTAAAGTGAAATTCATCAGTGGGTGTTCAAGATCACAAGTCCCTATTGGAAGCAAAAGTTATATGAAAAAAAGCAAACAAGCAAACAAAAAAAAAACCTGGCTCATTCTTCTGATTAGACTCAGAATATATCTATCTAATCTAGTTTTTAAATATTAAGAAGGACTTGTACTTTATGAACTTTAAATCATGCTATGTAATCAACTGTTAGTTTACTAGTGAAAAAACTGCTCTTATACTATTAATCTTACTCAGCAAAATTACTGTGTATATAGGAGTTAACTCTAAATAGTAACCAATTCATACCAATCTATCAATCACCATTTATTCACTGAATAAATAATAAGTATCAAAGAACAATTAGAAATGTAAATTTGATATTTAATCTCTTTCAATTATAGGTAAAGTAAGTCTTTTCCTATAATAAGTAAGTCTTTTATAGGTAAAGACTTAGTTTACCATATAACTTATAAATTAAACCAGAATTACTAAATAACTCAGAAAGTTACACATCTCCCTTCAAAAATAAAAGGAAAGATAAAAATAAGACATCAGGTATGGTCTACAGAGAGAAAGGTTAAAAACTGGAGTGCTCCCATGTAAAACCTCTACGGACAGTTGAATTTCTTAGATGCTATTCAGCTGGAGAGACAGAAGAGTCATAGGTACCTACAGTCAGAGATTTCCCCTCTACTACCGTCTTATAATAAGAGAAATCCATAGCAATAGGAGAAATTAACTTGCCTAGACTGTGCAGCTAATTAGAAGTGCTGCTATGACCAAGGTATAGCTTTCTGAATCACAAGCCAAATCTTTCTATTGTGTCAGTTAGAGATTTCCCCTCTACTACCATCTTACAATAAGTAAGTCTATTATAGGTAAAGACTTACTTTACCTATAACAGGAAGAGAAATCCATAGCAATAGAAGAGGTTAGCTTGCCTATACCATGCAGATAATTAGAAGTGCTGCTATGACCAAGGTATAGGTTTCTGAATCACAAGCCAAATCTTTCTATTGCATCAGGGTGTCTGCACTCATTCCACACATCTATAATTTCATATTCCACAGCTAGATGGCAGTGAAACACTCAGATACTAATAATAATGAGTCCAAAGAAGGCAAAACTCAACATCTGATCTTTCCCTCAATCTAATCACAGTCCAAAGCCTTTATAGGAAAGAAAGGCTTTACTCTCTAAACATACATTTAAAAATGTCTAAAGTTTCACTGGCCCCTGAATCAATATTAATGTGCCTTTATTTTATGTGTATGTAAATGTGTATGTATGTATATATAAATATACAGGTTATATACATGAGTCCCATAATCCCTTGACCACAAGTATTTGAAATTTAAATGTAATATATTCGAGTTTGCTGAAACTCTCAATAATATGTTTTAATCAAATGGGGCAATTGTTATAAATTGATAATTAATAACAATTATAATTTAATTGTTATAATTTAATCATCACAATAAATTATAATTTATTATAATTATGACAATTATAATTTAATTATAACAAACAATTATTTATTATAATTAATTTATAAATTAATAATTAATTTATAACAATCATCCCATTTGATTAAAAAATATTATTACGCCAGAAGCACTAAATAACTGATAAATTACACCAGAAGTACTAAATAACTCAGAGTTACACATCTCCCTTCCAAAATAAAAGAAAAGATAAAAATGAGACATCAGGTATGGCCTACAAAGACAAAAGTTAAAAACTGGGGTGCCCCCATGTAAAACCTCTGTGGACAGTTGAATTTCTTCAATGCTATTCACCTGAAAGAGAGATGAGTCATAGGTACATACAGTGGAGATTTCCCCTCTACCACCATCTGTGTGCTAGCAACCTATAGATGAGTTTATGTGCCAAGAAATACCCAGTGATGTCAAACCATGGCTGACACTGTCAGGGGGAGTACATGGCACTGAAGAGGAACTCTAGATAGCCAAATGGGAGGAATGAAAGATAAAATCCCTCTTCTTGCAAACTTTCTAGATAAAGGTGACCTTTGGATGAGGGAAACTGAAGGCCAGTTTGTACCAGACACACTGCATACACTGGCTATTCTGTTAGAGTTTAATACATAGTCCCTGTGTTCCAAGAGTTCTTGATAACCAGAGAAGACTTTCTGATAGTACATGCTGAGTGAAACCTTTGTGAAGCACTCTAACAGAATCAAAGGTGAGTATGTAAGCTGTGGGGAAATGAGCAAGAAAAAGTAGAAAAAATTTAAAAAGTAAAGATTGAGGCAATTACGGATTTGGTTGGAAATTAATCAAGCCAGCAAACAGAGGGAAGCTTCCTCTCTAAAAATGAACTATTTGACACAATTAAAAGGCCACTAACTCAGTCTTTGAAACTGGTTTTAAGCAACATCTTACTGAATCTTTGAAAAACATGGTAAGCGAAAGTGAGTGAAGCCCTCCTTAAAAATGCATAGAATTACCAGTAGAAGTTCACAAGTATATTTTTTGCATTATAAAGCCATCTAGCACAAAGAAGTATGAAATTTACAAGGGAAAATGTGTTCATTTTCCTCACAAAAAATCTAAAGATTTTTAGATATATTATCTCATATTATTTTTTTCATTTTCCCATAATGTACATTAATAAAAATCTTATGTCTTCTTACTTTCTACAAATAAAGTGCAGTAATTAGGAAAAGCAAGAAATGGAGGATCACCCTCTGGTTCCAAATGACTTAGATATATTTCTGGCTTTATCACTTTCTTTAGAATGAAAGCTTTAAGAATTGGCAGGTTATCCATTCTTACTTAGAACATAAATATGAAGGGTAGGAGAGGCAGTTTCCTCTACTGAGGATATTAGAGAAGAGGAAATATAGAGAGACCCTGAAATTCACAAATAGGATGATCTGCTTTGGCTACAAGAACAAGATCTAAGTAGCTCAAGAATTTATATCCAAGTACAGACAGATTACCCCCTAATTTAAAGTCATTACTTTAATATTCCTCGGAGGCGGATTTAAAAAAAAAAAGAAAAAAAATCTGTTTCAGTCTACTAGTTGTTGCTTTCTAAAACTTGGTACAAAATATTCAATATTTGTGTTATTTATTTCACTCTGGATTAAAGGAAGAAAATTAAAATTTGCTGAATGCCTACTTACTATGTTTCAGACACTTGCTCTAAAACAACTTTGCAAGTGAAAAATTAACCATATCTTACAGACAAAATTGAGGGTCATGGAGGTTAAAAAAAATTCTAACACTCAGAGAATACACGTCAAATGTTACTTTCCCTCACTTTCATTCCTCTAAAAATCACTCATGCTTCCTCTTTTAGAAGCAATAGACTAGACAGGTAGATCAATGATAGAAGGTAGAGATAGATAGATGACAGATAGACTAATAGATAATAGATTTTAAATATATTTTAAATTTTTTAAATAATAAAATATTCTCCATAACTCATTCAGTAGTATCATTCTTTTTCTTTTGTCAAGGGGGCTTTAATAGGACAGTAGTTCAACCCTGCTTCTTCCTTAAATTCTCAAGATGACATTTTGTCAGCTCTGATATTGTTTGTTACCTTGCTAGGCTAGTTGAATGTCTTAAAAACCAATCAACCAATAAACAAATAAAATCATGTCTCATTCAAACTAATTATTTTCAAGTAGCATTAAAAAAATGTATTAGAGCCTGCAATTGTTTCCATTTGGTGCAATTTCAGAGGATGGACAAGGGTTTTGTTGTCTCCCAAAGTGTACACATAGGCTCTAGATTTGAATACTTGCAGATTAGGGGAATAACCAATAGGCTTCATTTTCCAGCAACATTACTAGCTAGTTCCTTCTGCTCTTTTCTTTCAAATACTTGCCCTATTCTTCCTAATACCTTTCCTGCTGAGTTTTGTCAGGCCTGAAAGAATAGTTGGTTGAACTCCACCTATGTGTGACCAAACATTCGTATTTCTACAGCTCTCCTGCAACATATAATCCAAGAATGTGGACTAGGCTGATTAGCAATCTCTCTATGATTATTTTAATGACAGAATCAAGATGATCCAGATAATGTGGGTGTTGTCAAAGCAACATTAGGGTCACTGGTTCACTCATCTATTCATTGGAGAGAAGTTAATAACAACTTAGGCGACAGATACTGTAGTTGATACTGAAATTAAAAATGTGAGAAGACTTTGTCCCTGTTCCTTTATATGTTCATCGAGGAGACCAACATATGAGAAAATGACAGATAGGAATAGTGTGGCAAGTGCTATAATAGACAACGACCAAATAGACATGATCAAGGAGCTATCATTGATCACGTCAATTATAGCACTTGCCACAATATGATCAGTGTGCGAAACTGCCTCTCCCACCCTTAGTTTCTGTGTTCTAATTAAGAACTGATCACCTGCCAATTCTTAAAGCTTTAATTCTAGAGAAAGCTGGTAAAGTCGGAAACACATCTAAGTAATTTGGAACCAGAGAAGTCTTAAGGAAAGAGGAGAATTTGCAGTGGGTCTCCAGAGATTGTCAGGAGTTATTGAGGTTTATCTAAGGAGACTAACTACTCCAGCCATTGGTTAAGTGTATGCAAAGTCTTAAAGTAAGAAAGACCATAGTGAGCTCAGGGAAACTGAAAATAATCCAGTACAGCTAAGAGACAGATTGTATGTGGAGGCATAGCAAGAAACAATGTTGGAGCAATAGGCATGGGAAGATTCTAAAATGAAAATAAAGATGAATTTCTTGGGAATCTTTTCTAGCAAGTTAAATATGAATAAAAATTAAGATACTATGGAAAATTGTTAACTTTTTATTTAAAATTGCATAAATGGTATGATTCCACTGTGTTGAATAAATCTTGTCTAACTCTCCATCCAGCTGCACACAAAGAAATCTGAAATAATGTGTTCCAGAAGTTAACATTGATTATTTCTATATTATGGAATTGGTGATGATTTGTTGCTGTCTTCTATTACAGTTTTCTGTGTTGCTTGACTATTTTATAATTAAGGAGAATTCATTCTTTTAAACTTATAAAGTCATTAAAATAAAATACAAAACAACTCATATGTTTATACTCACTCAAAGTATAGACAGAGAGACTTTGGAGCAAAAGAACATGATCCAGATTGACAAAGAGTAATTCCTGCTCCAGGAAAGTGGGAAAGCAAGCTCCCTCAGACAAACGAAGAGAGGTCAGATCAAGAATGTCAAGTCAAACTCATTTAGCAGAGTGAGACTTAAACTTAGCTTATTCATCTAGAAGGAGGTAAAGTGTTAACATAATCAGAGAATAGAGAGGAAAAAAAAGATCTAACTTGGGTGACGATCCAAGCAATTTTATGAAAAACTCCCAAATGGATTTATTTTGTGTGGCAGATTTCCAAGCTGTGGTCAGCATTTCTGGCATATAGGATCTGTTTCCTATTATGAATTTGGCTCTTATCAGCCTGCTAACTAAAAAATATGATTGCAAAAAAATCCATTTCACCTAGATTAAAAAGTTAAAAGTTATTCATAAAAACAAGAAATTGAGCATGATGACTATGTCCAGGATGAAGGTGAACCATAGTTTTCTCCATGTTTTTTTATCCATTTAATTAACAATTATTCCTACAGAGAAGTGATTCTCAGTAGAATTGGTAGAAGTAATTCTTGAGGATTTCTGCTTCAAGTTCCGTTTTGCTCTTAAAAATTACTGAGAAACCTGAAGAGCTTTTGTTTATGTGGATTATATCTATTAATGTTTTCCATATTAGAAACTAAAACTGAAAAGTTTCTTAAATATTTCTTCATTTAACAAGTCCATTACATATTAACATACCATATTTTTATTAAAATGTGACTATTTTTCAAAAACAAAAAAATAATGAGAAGAGTGGCATTGTTTTACACTTTCGAAAATCTCATTGATGTCTGGCTTAACAGAAGACAACTGGATTATAGTATCTACTTCTGCCTTCAAGCTGTTGTGACATCATACATGTGAAAAACTCTACTGTATACTTGTGAGAGAATAAAAATTAAAAAGACAAATAACATCTCAGTATTATGATGAAAGTAGTTTTGACTTCACATATACCCCAAGACTACATATTGAGAAGCATGGCTATAGAAAATTCTAGTAAGAACTTTAAAAAGAGTAACTCTATTATTTGTTGCAAGATCTTTAATAAGCATTCTAGGCCTTGGATTCTCTAGGGGAGAAAAAAGATAAAATGTGAGAAATATGAGGCCAAATTTTGGAAGAAACTAACATTGATTGAATGCCTATCATTTTCCAGGTTTTGGACAAATCCAAAAGTTACTACTGGTTTTCTCAGAATTCAAAAGTTTTCCAGCCTTAATAACTATTTCAAAGTTTATCACCTTCCTCCAATGAGCTAAAAACATCACAGGCCTAGCCTACTTGCTTAGGAATTGAAACTTGTTGTTGTAATGCCAATAAATTTCACTACAGCTCTTTTTTTTGAAATAGAGTCTCACTCTGTACCCCAGGCTGGAGTGCAGTGGTACAATCTCAGCTCATTGCAACCTCTGCCTCCCAGGTTCAAGCAATTCTCCTGCCTCAGCCTCTTGAGTAGCTGGGATTACAGGCACACACCACCATGCACAGCTAATTTTTGTATTTTTAGTAGAGATGAGGTTTCACCATGTTGGTCAGGCTAGTCTCGAACTCCTAACCTCGTGATCTGAAAAATTATCTGTTGTTTGTTTACTATGTGCCAGACAGTGGTAAAGGGCTTTACATGAATTATTCCATTTAATAATCATATTAACTTTGGTAATCAAACATATTTTATAATGGATGAAACTTGGTAACTGTTTTTGGTTTTGTGTTTAGGAGTTTGATAAATGTAAAGAGAAAAACAACAGGACAGAAAAAAAGCCTCAAGGATCACTTTTAACAGAATTTCACAGCTGTAAAGTCACTGAAGATCACCTAAGTCAATGGCTCTCAACCTTTAGTTGTTTTCTTGTTCCAAAACCATTTGAGCATCTCTCTTCTAAATGCCCTTCCCCTCAGAAAATTGACAAGACTCACAAATGTTTCCTTACAATTTCAGGGACTTTACAGACCCTTTAAAGTCCACTCATAGATATTGCCAGGTTGGAAACCTCATGATATTCCCTTTATATTTCATTTGTAAAAAAGTGAATTTCAATGTCACACAACCAATAGGTGTTAACTGTTTAATCAGAATAACACTGCACACCGTATCCCAGCCCAAAGCTTTTCCTACCATCTCATGTTGTCTTTTGGAAATAGAACCAAAGAAAAATGAGTTAGTGTAGGTGTAGCTGAAGTTAAAGATGACTTAATATGAGACCACATCTTTTTAAGTGGTATCAATGTTTTTCCTTATTTTTTAATATAGACATGTTATATAAATATGCACCATATTTTTCTCTAAAAACAGACATCAAGCCTGCCAGTAAAATAAGCCAATATATTACTGTAAATAAATAAAATTGACAGCAAAACTATTCTCCCATCTATTAATTATATGTGTAAAAATTACTGAACACATCATTATTAATTTAGAACATGAATTCTTTCAATAGAAACATATCATAAGTAAAAACCATTTTAAAATTTGATTTTAATTATGAAATGATACAGAATTACATTCTTCTTTTGAAAAGTTTGAATACTTGTGATGTACACTACAGCCTCCTCTGACCTTCACCCCAAATCCAATGACTTCTTTTCCCTACCCAGGAATAATCATGGAGAAATTGGGCTTGATTCTCTCCAGACACCTTAAATATATTTTTATAGACATATATATACACACAGAAAACATTTAACATTTAGTTTACATTTTTAAGTGGCATGTCTAAGTGAAAATGCAGATTATCTCTTCAACACACATTTTAATTCCTTTGGCTGTACACCCAGAAGTGAAGTTGATGGATCATATGGTAATTCCATTTTTTGTTTTTGTTTTCTTTAAAGACTCCTATACTATTTTCCAGGCTGGCTCTACTAATTTACATTCCCACCCAGACAACTGGTCATCTTAACATGCTGTATTTCTCAATTTATTCAAATTCTCTTTTATATCCTTTTGTAAGTTTTTTTTTCCTGTAAGGTATTTCATGTTTTCATTAGGTTTATTTGGGAGTTTAATTTTGTTGTTAATATAAACGGTATTTTTCTATCATATTTTTGAGTTGGTGATTTCTGTTATATAGGAAGATATGAACTTATTCATTCTGATTGTGTATTTGACTACATTGCTGCATTCTTATTATCTTCAAATGTTTGTCAATTAATTTTGGAGGGTTAATGTTGTCTGAAACTGATGAGAAAATTATCTTTCTTTCAATGTTAATTCCACATTTATTAATGTTTTATTGTGGTAAGATACACATAACATAGAATTTATCATTTTAATCATTTTTTGGTAAACCATTAAGTAGCAGTGGTACATACATATTGTTGTGTAATAATCATCAACTTCCATCCCCAGAAATTTTACATCTTCCCCAAGCTGAAAGTCCGTACTCATTCAACAATAACCCTCCATTCTCCCCTTCCATCAGCGGCCATCATTCTCTTTCCTGTCTCGATAAATTTAACTACTCTAGGTACCCCATCCAAGTGCAGCCATACAACATTTGTCTTTTTGTGTCTGGTTTCTTTTGCTTGGCATAATTTCTTTAAGATTCATCCATGTTGTAGCATGAATTGGAATGTCATTTCTTTTAAAGGTTGGATATAAATACCACATTTCATTTATCCATTAACAAAATGAGCATTTGGGTTGTGTGTACTTTTTGGCTATTGTCAATAATGTGGCTATGAACATGGGTCAAAAAATATCTGTCCAAGTCCCTGCTTTTAATTGTTTTGGATGCTCAGAAGTGGAATTGCTACCTCATTTCTTATCAATGAGGACTATATAAATATTAATACTCATAGTAGGCATCCTTGTCTTCTTTCTGACTTCAATGGCATTTTTCTAATGTTTTGGCATTTGAAGCACAGTATGTTTGCTATACATTTCTGTTAGATAACCAATATCAGATTAAGAAAGGTTCCTTCTATTCCTAGTTTGCTGAAAACTTTTATTATAAATGAGTTTAAAATTTATCAAATGTCTTATTCAATCTACTGAAAAAATATATTTTTTCTTTTTTCCATTTATTTTTAAAACTACATTAATGATTTTCAAAAGTTAAACTGATCTTGTAATCTTTTGGTAAACTGTATTTGGGAAATACATTTGGGACTCTCCTGGAACTGATATGCTACTATTTGATTAGGATATTTGCATTTCTGTGTTCATTAGTGAAATTAATCTATAGTTTTATGTCCTTGGTCTTTCACTCCTTAATTTTTGTACCAGGTTATTCTAACTTGATAAAGTTGGTTGGGAAATTTTCATTATTTTCTGTGCACTGGAATAGTTCATGAAAAATGTGGATTTCTTCAAGGTTTGGTAGATCTACCTAAAACTAGTGGGCCTCCAGACTTTGGAGAGTTTGAAACAGTCTTTCATGGTTGAAAATAGAAAGTCAGATATAGATTCCTTGACAGTTTACATTTTCTTACTAACTTAACCATTTTGTGTTGTTTTCAACTTTACTGATATTTACTCATTCATAATATTTATTTTTTTTAGCTTTTTGAAGGTATAATTGACAATAATGTTCTATTTTTAAATTATTAGTTTATCTGTAGTTATTTTTGTTGCTTTATATTGTTCTTTAATCCTTTGCAAAATGTTATGCCTTTAATTACCAAAAATGCTTTACCTTTAATTCTATTTTATCTGCTGTTAATTGTGTTAGTGTTTGCCTGCCTTATCTTTTCCATCCCTCTTTTTAAATCCTCACTTTGTCATTATTTTAGGTATGTTTTCAATAAACAATATATAGTCAAATATGGGTTGTTTATTTATTCCACTGGAGTTTATCTGTTAACAGACAGAATTAGCCAATCATTTTATCTTTAAAAAAACTTAAAACAACCTATAGAAAAAGCAAAGTATAAAATAGGATGGCAGAAATACTATGTTAGTTAAATTAACATAATTAAAATAACATAATTTCAAAAACATAAATAGCTTAAACTAAGTAACGAAAAGACAGAGACATTTATAGTTGATAAAAACGAAGATTCAACATGTTGCCTACAAAATACATGCTGAAGACAAAAGACCCAGAATGGTTGAAAATGAAAGAATTTTTTTAAAAAATCTGGCTAGTATGAACCAAAGTAAAGCTGGAATATAGCTCTTCATATCTGAAAAAGCATCTGGGACACTATTATATGGAACAAAGTATATGTAATTGTCATAAACATGTATATCTAGTGACTCAGTCTCAACATATATCAGACAACTAACAGAACTACTGCGATAAATAGATAAATAAATAAATGTGGTTTTAAGATTTTAACACACTCTTTCAGAAACTATAGCTCCAGCAGATAAAAAGTGAGCAGAGATATCAGAGATATAAGATACCTAAAAAATAGAATACCCAAAGAATTATAAATCGTTCTATCATAGGGACACAAGCACACATATGTTCATTGTGGCACTGTTTACAATAGCAAAGACCTGGAAGCAACCCAAATGCCCATAAATGATAGACTGGATAAAGAAAATGTGGCACATATACACCTTGAAATACTATGCATCCATAAAAAATGATGAGTTCATGTCCTTTGTAGGGACATGGATGAATCTGGAAACCATCATTCTCAGCAAACTGACACAGAACAGAAAACCAAACACCACATGTTCTCACTCATAGGCTGATGTTGAACAATGAGAACACATGGGCACAGGGAGGGGAACATCACACACTGGGGTATGTTGTGGGGTAGAGGGCTGGGGGAGGGACAGTGGGGGTGGGGAGGTTGGGGAGGGATAACAGTGGGAGAAATGCCTGATGTGGGTGAGGGGGATGGAGACAGCAAACCACCATGGCATGTGTGTACCTATGCAACAATCCTGCAAGATCTACACATGTACCCTAGAACTTAAGGCACAATTTAAAAAATATAGAATAAGTTCAAGTTATTAAAACATATAGAACTCTTTACCTATTAAGTTGAGAATATTCATACCTCTAGAATACATTATACAGTCAAAAAAAAAAAGACCATCTGGACCATAAAGGAATATTCTGGAAGATCAGCATATATAGCCTATATAATCTATGACTCTAATGTAGCAAGTAATTAATAACGAATGAGTAACTTTTTAAAAAGCTTATATCTTTGGAAACCACACAGTCTTTGGGTTAAACAGAAATATGAAGAGAACTGAGAAACACCCTTAGAACTAAATTGTGATGAAAATTTTGGAGACAGGCATAAAACAGTTCTCAGAGCAAAATTCATGCCAAAAATATTTATCAGGAAAAAAATAAATAAAAAGAAAGCTAATTCAAATAAAACCACAGGAAAAAAGCAAGAAGGAACAAAACAGTAAATACAAAGTCAGAACTAAAGAACAAAATGATGAGAATTAATAAAAACAAAAGCTATTTCCTTGAAATGTTTGATGAGATGGGCAGACTGCCAAGACTGATCCAAGAAGAGAAAAGATGAGACACAGACATATCAAATATATAACAAGAAAGGAGACATGAACACTGAACAGAAGCAACATATTTGAAAACTTAGATTAAAGGGATCAATCCCAGAAAAAAAGATAAATTGCCAAAATTGGTACGAAGTAGATAAATTCAAAAGGACCTTAAGTATTGAAAAATTTAAATAAATGAAACTGCACGTTCTGCACATGCACCCCAGAACTTACAAGTATAACAAATAAATTTTTAAAAATTTAAATAATAAAGATCTTGTTTCCCATCCTTAACAAAATTATACCCAGATCACTAGAGAGATTTCTATCAGACTTTTAAGGAACAGTTCTAATTTTATAGTTCTTCCAGAAAAGAGAAAAAATAAAAAGAGAAAAAATAAAACTTCTCCAACTAATTCTATGAAACAATATAATCTTGATTCCAAAATAATATAATATGGGCAATAAAACAAAATTATAGTTCCATTTTACCTCCGAATACATATATTTTTAAATCCTAAATAAAATATTAGCTAATTATGTCCAAAAGTGGATTTTAAAATTATATATATATATATAATTATATATATATATATATAATTATTACTTCAGGATGATAACAGGATGCAAAAACTATTAAAAATCATATAATCTATCTTTAAAATTTGCTACATTAACATACTAAAAGATTAAAATAACATGTTCATCTCAATGCAGAAAATACTTTTGACAAATCTCAATGCTCAAACTATAAATAAATAGAAATTTACTAATTTGGTAAGTGTTATATATCAAAAAATACAGTATACCTCATAATTAGTGGAGAAACCTTAGAGGCATTCCCTTCATAAACAAAATCAGGAGCAATATCATTATTACTGTTTAACATAGTGGGATGCCCTGCCCAATGCTATAGGGAAAGAAAAAGAAATAGGTACATTGATTGAAAAAAAAACAACAAATGATATTACTTGCAGATAACATACTCTCTAGCTAGAAAAAAGCACCTAATCAACAAAGTATTACAAGTAATAAGATAATTCAGCAAGTTTATCAGAAACAGTCAAGTTACAAAAATTAAAAGTACTTTTCTCTCCAGCGATAACCAATTACAAAATGTATTTAAAAACAAGATATCATTCAGAACAGCAACAAAATGTAAAATAACTAGAAAATAATGACAACATATAATACCTCCATGTAGAAAATTTTTAAATCTAATGAATGATATGGAAGATCATCTGAATAAATGGAGAGACATTCCAAATCTTGGATGGGATGACTTAATATTATAAACATGTCAGTTCATATTAATCAATAATATGAATAATTCAATACAATCACAAATACTTCAAAATATTTTTGTTGAATTTTTTGAGAAGTTTGATAACTTCAAGTTTTTTATGGAAGAATAAAGATCCATGAACAGGTAAATCAACATTTCAAGAAAAAGCCAGAGTGGGTACTTGCCCTACCAAGTATTAATACATACTACACACAGTAATACAACAATGCGATATTATTGCAATGACAAATAGATCAGTGAAACATGATAAGGAGCCTAGAAATATAACTATGTTAACATGAAAACTTAATATATAGTAAAATGGGCACCATACATCAATGGAAAAAGGAGAGATTAATAGGAGTTGCCAACCTGGCTCATGCTGTAGATAAAAACAAAATTAGATCTTTACCTAAAATCACATACAAAGATAGACTGCAAATGAAGTAAATATCTGAATGTGAAGGTTAAAACAACAAAGTAGAGAGAAGAATATATGGGAAAATGTCTTAGTAATGTCAGCACAGGAAAGAACATTGTAGATAAAAACGTCACATGCACACATACAAAAATAGTGATGACTTTTATTACATTATAATTGAAGATTTCTGTTCAGTGAAAGACACATGAACAAAGTGAACAGAAAGATGATACACTGAAATTTTTTGCAGTATCTAAAACCAACAACACACTAATATCTAAAACATACAATGAACGTCTTAAAGTAAAATAAAATTAACAGAAAAATGGGCAAAGTATTTGAACAGGCAATGTGTAGAATAGGGTAATCAAGATGGCTTACAAATATACATAAAGATGTTCAAACTCATGAATAAGGGAAATCAAAATAACAGTGAAATGGGCTGGAAAAAGTTAGGAAACTAGATATTGCTAGGTGTTGGCAGGGATGTGGGTTTAGGAAACCTCAGGCACTTCTGGTAAGAAAGCAAAGCTGTTCTGGAGAGTTATCTGAAATTATCTAGTCAATATCAAGTGTACACATAGCCTACTGCCCAGAAGTTCTTCTTCTGTGTGTATGGCCCCCAAAAATATCTCTCAGAGATCTATAATGGGTATATATAAGAGGATGTTCATCACACCATTATTTTTAGTGCTGAAGAATTAATTAGAAGCAATCTGAGTGTTCATCACCAGGGAAGTGCAGAGGTATACTGAGCAGATGCAAAGCAACAGCACAGTTAGAAGCAATGGTCTAGATATATATACTGCAACATGGATACTAAATTTAAAAAAGGTGAAAAAAAAAGAATGAGATCTAACATAAAATAGCACTTACATAAAAGTAAAAATCTCCAAACATAAAAGTAACAACACACACTTTACAAGCACCTGTACAAATTAAAGAGATATACAGTAAACTCATTAGAATAATTATCTGGTGAAGGAGGAGGAGAGGACTGAGAATAAAGAATGTGGATGAAGGTTGGCCAACTTTTCCAAAGAAGAATTTGCATAACTTAATAATTATAATGTGTCATGAAATAAGGAATATGATTAACTCAAATCTCTATACCTAGGATTAAAAAAAAATCCACATTGATATCCTGAGTGCTGATGGTCTCAAGTCAGCAAAAAGTCTGGGAACAAAGCCTATGAAGGGTTAATTTTGCAAGCTCACATAACAATAGAACATCCTTGGTGAGAGCATAGGAGAAAATAAAAGGTCTGAAACCTAAGAACAAACAAATTCTGGATCTCTGACTTCAGAAGACAAAAGAAAAGAAAGACAAGGAAAATGGAATAATTTTCTGTAGAAGTGTTAACTTAAAAATTACACAATTTATAGAGTTTTAAAGAGTTATATTTCTTATAAAGGGTTACAGTCATAAAGGTGACAGGCAAATTCTGACAGGCTGGGAAGCATGGCCTCTGGCTGAAGCCAGAAAGGCAGGTACTTCAAGGGAGGAGGGACTAGGGTAGGAGCTTTATGTGGAACCAGTTGACTAAACATACATATTCAATGGGTCACAGAAGGAGCCATGACTATTTAGGAAGGCAGTCCTCCTAATGCATACATACTGAATAAATGTGCATGTTACATCTGACCAATGTTCTCCTTGGAGTGGAGACTTCATATTTAAATATATTAATATCAGGCTTTATAAGGTCTTTTCAGGATACAAAGTCACTGACGTATGCAGCCTTGGAAAACTGGCTAGAATCCGTCCACAGCCAGTGGTCTTCATATAGGGAGAAAGTTATTGACACAGTCTCTTGTCTAATCAAAGCTGTAGCTATAGTTTATAGAACAGCGGGATGGAGTCAGTGTCTGGCAGTAAATGAACTACAAATTGTTTTGTAAAATATTGCTCACTGGGAGGCCAGTGCTTGTTTAGCTGCTGGAGAAAAACAGAAACCTTATGGCATTTAGAACATAGTTTATTCTTTAAGTGCAGAAGTGTGTGACTTAACCCTTGCCTTTTATGGTCTTAGCTTCTGCTTATAATTTGGTATCTTACTGCCACAAAGAGTCTGTTCTTTCAGTCTTATATTCTCTATTTTCACATCAATGCTGGCCAGTTGTGTCTAAACCCTGCAAAAGTGAGGGTATATAATAAGATATGTCTGACTTCCTGTTCCATCATGGCTGTGAATTCAGTTTTTAAGATTTTTCTAGGGTCCACTTGGCTAAGATTTGGGGGTGGGAGGGGTGTTCAGTCAGTAGAGGGATTTAGAATTTATTTTTAGTTTATAGGAGGAACCATGCTCAAATTGCCAAGTAGTTTCCAGTGTTGAGCAGGGATAGGGCCACAGACACACACTCCTGTTTCCATAGACATTCCTCAGGCAGGCCTCATGGACTTAGCCAGGACCCTGCTCTTGCCCCCAAAGGAATTTATCCTTATAAAAGTATAATATTCCTCTTATCTGACTGTTCTAATACACAGTGGGGTAACCATAGTTAACAATAGCTCTATTTCAAAATAGCTATTAATAGAAGAGAGAATTCTGAATATTCTAACCATAAAGAAATGGCAAATGTTGGAAGCAATGGATATGCTAATTACCCTGATTTGATCATTACATAAGATATATATGTATACAAACATCACTTAAATATAAATATGCACAATTATTAGATGTCAACTAAAAACAAAACGAAACTTAGAAAGTATAATGTGATAATACTGTTTCAGGGATCTGATCTTCGATCTGAAGAAAAAGAGGAGACATGAAAGAACTGAGGGCAGGGCTTGTTATTCCTCTTCCTCCCCTTTCTCTATTACCACCTTGCCTTAACATGTCCCTGCTTATTTTGCTATGTTTTTTATATTTATTATGATTGCAGAACACAGCAAAAAGTAAATAGAAATTAAATCAGTTCTAATTCTACTTGAAGATCGAACAATTCAAACTTTATTAAATGAAAGGGAGGATTTATTGTTTCACGTGACTGAAAAGTCTTGAAATGGGGCTAGCCAGCTGTACTTACTCTGAGGCTTAAAGGATATCATCAAGATCAGGTGAGTTTCTCAATATCTCAGCTCTGCTTTTCTCTCTGTTGCCTCCAATTTTGACACATAATTGTGAGATGGCTGCAGCAGGTCAGCCTACATTCTTCACTGTTCAAATCTCAAGGTGAGAGTGTAAATTAGTTCAACCATTGTGGAAGACAGTGTGACAATTCCTCAAGGATCTAGAATAGTAATACCATTTGACCCAGCAATCTTATTACTGGGTATATACCCAAAGGATTATAAATCATTCTATTATAAAGACACATGTACATTTATATTTATTGCAGCACTGTTCACAATAGCAAAGACTTGGAACCAACTCAAATGCTCATCAATGATAGACTGGATAAAATATGGCACACATACACCATGGAATACTATGCAGCCACAAAAAAGGATGCGTTCACGTCCTTTGCAGGGACATGGATGAAACTGGAAATCATCATTCTCAGCAAAGTGACACAAGAACAGAAAACCAAATACTGCATGTTCTGACTCATAAGTGGGTGTCAAACAATGAGAACACATGGACACAGGGAGGGGAACATCACACACTTGGGCCTGTTGGGGGGTGTGATGCTAGGGTAGGGATAGCAGGGGATGAGGGAATTGGGGAAGGATAGCATTAGGGGAAATATACCTAACATAGATGACAGGGTGTGGATACAGCAAACCACCATGGCATGTGTATACCTATGTAACAAACCTGCACATTCCACAATGTACCCCAGAACTTAAAGTATAATAAATTAAAAAAAAAATCTCAAGGTGTAGGGGCCAAGGGGTTGAGGGGAGGCTTGGAGGACGAATGCTTTCTCTTTACTGGTAGTTCCCACAATAGTCCTGAGATTCACTCTGTCTTAGACATCCAAGGTCACATGCTCACCCATTCCTGTCTGCTAATATCCAAGCAACATTCTTCACTCCCAAAAGTCAAAGATAATCCCCCAACCCTCCTCACAAGGAGTAAGGATGGCCAATGTTTGGATTCCTAAATGAAAATCAGAGACTGTTGCCAGAAAAAAAAAAAAAAAAGTGGAATGTATACAATGGAAGAAAACAATAAATGTACCTAGAGCAATTTTTTTTACTTTTTTGTAGTATTTGTACTCAACATTCACTATCCTCTTAAAGCTACTCTTTTCCTAAAACAGATAAAAAAAACTTCTCCCTGATCTTCTAGAGTTAGTAAAGGAATCCAGAAGATCACACTGAACCCTAAAGGACATTTAAAAACCTCCATAATCTCAGGGAGAGGGACTCAATTAAAAAAAAAAATTCTTGGAAAAGAAAAAGGAAAAGTTGCATGTTTCTTGTTCTTGCCTCTTGATGGAAACACATACACATGCAAAAATTCAATCACAATGAGTGCTTTATATTGAGTTTACCAATTTTGTAAGACTTCATGGTTATATAATACTAATAATTACCATTATTGAATACCTTGCTATCATGCTAGGCAAAGTGCCAGATCATTGACATATAATTTATTTAATACACTGAAGAACTATGAAAATTAGGTACTATTATGCTTAAAAGATGAGGAAACAGACCCAGAAAGGTTAAGACATTTGCTCAAAATCATAGAGCTGGCAACCGGAAAAGCCAGTAGTCAAAGGCAAGGCTGTGAGGTGTGTGAGATTGTGCTTTCAACACTATACCATGGATTTTGTAATCTTGGTTCTAATTAAGGAACCTATATGGTGAACATGGTATTATTTGAATTTAACCATTTCACATACCTCATCTGAAAATTTCCTATAATTAGGAATTTCATGAAGAAAATTTAAAAAATTAGTTGAGGATTTCTAGATGCATACTGTGAAAAGAAATGTGAATATTAATATTCATCATGTTCTATGAATTACTTTAAGCATAAATGTGAAATGCTGAGAGTACACATTGCAAGAGTAACTAACTGATGGCCTGATTAGAAAAATGATAGAATGAGGTAAAGAAAGAGGTAGATTCTGGGAAATATGGATTGAAATGATGAAACAAAAAATGAGAACAGAAACTATCTTACCCTCTCAAGTATTGCCATAGAGGAGCAGAAGTCATCCTGAAAAAAGCTAAAGGCAAAAGATCCAGGTCCAGATTAATACAATGGCTTGATAGTCCACACTGTGAGATGCCACCAAAAGTTGTCTGACCTAGCTGTGGGGGACTTGGCTCCAAACTTGGATATCCTAAAATAAAATAAATTCCTTGTAATAAATTATCTAAGAAATGGAGGAAGCCATACTTTAGGGAATGCCGATAAAATGAGTTGAAATGTTGGTGGTCTGAGTCCACCTCTAACTCACAATATCACTACTGATGTGAGAATCCATGAGGTTAACAAAAAGGAGCATCATTAGTCTTATAAATTCACACTTGAAGACTTTGGAACCTTAGGTCTCAGTGATTCTTCTGGAAATATGGTAGTTTAGGGTCTTGAATAATTTTTTTTAACTTTTGTTATAAGCAGACATTATAAATAATATGTAAGTACAACTCCAGAGTGGTTCTGATGTTTACCTTCTGAACCCACCTAGTTCTCAAACTACTAGATTATGCAACCCTTCTGCTCCTACAGCTAAACCACATACACTATTTTGGGCCCTCCCCTAACTACACCTGGGAAAGAGGAGTGTGGTGTAGTCTGGTGTTGGGCTATACCAATCACCATGGAGATTATCAATCAAACATCTGCCTAATCTAGACGATGTAGGTGGTGAATTATGAAGGATGAGTAACTAGGAGACTTACAAGGAGGGAATAAAGTCCAAGTTGATAGAACGTTAGTGTTGAGTAGATAGAGGGATCTTCAGGTATTGGAAGCTTAGTGAGAGTTCCATAATCCAGAATAAGTACTAATCTTCAGCAGGAAGAATTTAAGAATAGAAATTACCTAAAGTAATTAGTAAACTGATTAGCATCAGTTCAACTATGCTGCTAATCTGATTTTGATCTCTCTCAGTTATGATAAAAGTCTCTGCCTGGTCATGATAGAAACTTTCTTTGTTCTTTAGTCTTCTCTACTTCCAAGATTAAAGCCCTGGCCTAAAATAAGAGCCCTATGGTCCTGCTACCTAATGACATGATATTGTTGATACCAACTCCCGATGACCCACTGCCCACTGAAATCTCCTATTCCTGCCTTCTCCATCACTGAGTTCTGCCACCTGTTAGACCCTACTTCATTGGATTTCCCTCCCTAACTTGCCCACACCAGCCGCTTCCCATCCCACTAACCTATTGTCTCTTGTTCTTCACCCTCTCTCATCTTCCACCTCCAGTGCATCACCAAGATTTGCTTTTAGAACCTTTCTTCTCTTCAATCCCACTGCCGATGCCTTAGTTTGAGAATTTACTATCTCTTCCTTCTTTTATATAAGTTGCCTGTATCCAGCTCAATCTACCATCCATACTTCTAGTAATTATGTTTACTGAATAAAAATATGCTTCTGTTAATTTTCCACTTAAAAACCATTCAGTTGCCACCCAATATAAATAACGTCTACATCACTTAGCGTGGCTTGCAAGGTCTTTCCTTATGACCTTTCAAGCCTACCTCTCCCTGTTCTTTCCCATACAATCCAATAAACACATTCTTTAAAGTTCAGCTCAAATATTACCTCCTTGTGACCTCTCTAAAAGAAAATAACTTGCTTCCTCATCTGTCTTACAATAATTTACAAATACCTTTATTGTAACACATATCATATTGTTTACATGTATGCTTTCTTCATTAGATTATAAACTCTTGGAGGACAAGGAGCATGCCTTCTTCATTTATAGTTCTGTGACAAGCGTGGTGACTGGCAGGTAGTCACTGGCAACAAATGTTTGTTGAATGAATAAATGATCCCTAAATACTGTGACCTATCTCAGTCTGAATTTCCCTCAGTTACCTGAAGAAATAGTCCCTCTGGAATATATTCTTGTCTATCTATCTGTCTGTCTGTCTATCTATCTATCTATCTGTCTGTCTGTCTGTCTATCTATCTGTCTATCTATCTATCTATTCTGGCTTGCCCCTGGATGTTTTTTCCCAGTTTCCTGATGCTGCATCACTCTGTTGCCAGTCCTCACTGTTTGTTTCTATGGAACATGAGATGGTAAATGGTCCATCCTTTACTGCTGATACTAGTCATTGCTGAAATAACGACCCTAAAGATCTCACAATCTCTGTTTATAACCACGAATTCAAGTTGTGAAGACTCTCCCTTAACTACACAGGATGATCAGTTGTTTTATCTATTATTTTTTCTGTTCTTACTTTTGTCCTTGTTAGAGAAAACTTTCATATAACACAGTTACTACATAAATGCCCCTCCCTTCACACCTTAGAATACCTCTGGCCATCTCTGTAGTTGTGCCTGAGAGGTTTAATAAAGTACCATACATTTGGGAAAAATAACTTTATTGATATAAGCACTTCCTGGAGAATATTTTTTCATTATACAAAAAACTCATATTTTATCATTGTTTTCTCTATATCTGCCTATCTCTCTCACATAGATTCTCAGTGTGTGTGTCTGTGTGCATGTGTGTGCATGTGTGTGTGTGTGTGTGTGTGTGTGTGTCCAGTGACTTCTGCATCTGTAGTAGCTGGAAATAACATATATGTCACATATACCCTCACCGCACACACACACACACACACGCACGCACACACACACACACAAATATATACACCCCTGCCACAGTCTTCCTTCAATTCTATTCTCAATTTCCAGCCTTGTCAGCCATCCTAATTTCCTCTTCTCTAAACCTCAAGGAAACTGTTAATGAGTATCTGAGAATGAAAATGTTGGGCATATAAAAAAACTAAAAGACAATCCATATTGGCATAAAATGGTTTGCTTATATCCAGAAAAGCCTTATTCTCTCTCACGTTCATTTCCTCTGCATCTTTTACCTCCTTCTCTCTGTCTCTCTCTCATTCTGTCTCTATCACATGCACACACAACATACGTGCACACACACACACATAGAGAGAGAGAGAGAGGACAACTGGCTATAAAGAAAGCAGCATTTGAGGGCATCAAAGGTAATTTGAATTTTTGTTTGCTTGGGATCAACACCATTGTCCTGGCAAATACAAGCTCCAAGTGGAAGTGTTTTAGCCACTTCTATATGGCTAACTAAGCAGGAACATCAGCTTCAATGATGCCATGGAATTCAAGAGAATATTCAACCTGGAAAAATTCTAACCTCAAAGAGCACCTCCCAAAAGATGACTACAGCTCCTGTAGGAAATCATTTAACCACAAATTCCAACTCCCCTTCACTCCTACAGCCTCAGTCATACATCTCAAAGGGCTGATCCTTGAATCGTGACAACCTGACCCACATCAGCAGCTCAGAGGCCAGATGGCAAAACAATGCCTTTCCAGCCTACTGGGAAGGAAGAGGGAGGGACAGCCAATTGAATGATCATAATTGAAATCCTATAATTTATTATTTGTCAATAACTTCTGCCTTGGGGGAGTTCTCTTCACTCCTTAGCAAATGCTGGCAGCCACAATATGTAACCACAGACACCTAAAACACCTCTGAAACCATTTCATTATGTGGCAACAATGAAATGGCGAATAAGGTCTCTGTGGAGATAGAGAAGACATGCCACATCACAGAGTTCACTATTCAACAGACGGAAATTTTAAAGACTTAGGAGGGAAAATTCCTGTGAGATTCTGAGGGTAAAAGCTACCATGAAAGTGGACTCACCTGGACTGGCAGGAAGTGTGGCATAAAAAACCCAAGAACTCTCCTCCTGTTTGCAACATAATGTGAAGTTGATAGTTCTGTTACCCCTGCAGTTATTAAACTGCACAGATCAAATAACCACCTGAACCGAGCTGTACTGAGTCAAGCAAAGAAATGTACTTCAATCATAGAATAGTAGCTCTTAGGTTGAAAGAGGCAACTATCAGACATCTACCCAATGTTCCTCTACTTAACTCCTCTCTAAATTATCCCTGTCTCATGTTCATCTCCCTGTAATTGATGCAACCTGATGCAACATAAAGAGGATTTGGAGGGAAAAGCCCTGAGTTGGAGGCCTGGGTCTTGACTTTTTAATTTATCAGCCATGCAACATTAGACCTTCTAGTCTTCCACTACAATATGAGCAGATTGAACTAGTCGATGCCAAGATTCTATCCAGTTCAAAATTCTCTAGGCAATAATATGGAACTCACTATCTCCAAAAATAATTATTTGCATGTTTGGACAATTTTATTAAAAAGTCCTTACTTATATAAAGTCAAAACATGGTTTCTTTAGTTTCTACATATTTGTCTGAGTTCTATCTGCCTTGGGATTATATAGTCCAAGTATAATCCCTCTTCTATATAACATCCATTCATATAGCCAAAGACAGATATTGAGTCTCCCATCCATCCACCCACCCATCCATCCATCCATCCCACTGAGTTCTGTTTGCCACTCATCTAGACAATCATTCTATCTACTTTACTCAGAACACATACCAATTTGTCCATATCTTTATTGAAAAATAGTCATCAGAACTGAACAAAGAGCTACAGAAACAATCTGAGTGAAGAACATCACCACCTATTTTGTTCCAGCTAATGTGTTTCTTTTAAAGCAGCCTAATATCGCATTACATTTTGGCTATGGCATCACTCTGCCACTACCAGAAAACTGCTTCTTTTACTCGTGTCTTCTACCCTATCCTTGTAAAGTTAATTTGGAACTGGAGTCAGAATTTTACTTTTCTATCATATTCATTTATCAGATTTGAGCCACTGGTGCAACATGCTAAAATCTTCTTGAATCCTCAGTCTATCCTAAAAATATTTGCCATCTAACCAAATTTTCACCTAAGTTATAGGTGAAAATATAATGAGCATAACATGGTCTGGAAGAAAGTCCTGGAGCAGACCACTAAACACAACCCTCCATATTTACATAATTCTGCAAGATTTGGGGTCTTCTGGCCATAAAAAGGTCATATCCAAGATTGCCTCATTCTTGACACTCTCTCGACTCTACCTTCTTCACTCACTTATAGTCCATGGACTAGTCTTTCTGCTGATCCTGCAATGATTTCCACTGTAAAGTTCACCTAAGATGTGGGTACTTTAAGAAAAACCACTGTTTAAAACATTAGAAATATAAATAAGGCCAATAGAAAAAGGACAAAAGTTCACACCCAGAACAATATGCCATGGTGGAAAGAATGTGGGAGTTGGAGTCTGAATAACCTCAGATTAAATCTTAGTGTTCTGTAACTTACTTGCTTGGTGACCTTGTGTACCTTATCAGTATCAGTTCTCTCATCTCTAAAGTAGAGGTAATAATAATGACCTCACAGGGTTGTCCTGATCATTTAAATTAATACATGCAAAATATTAGCACATTCTTAGCAGATAATAGGTATACAATACAGATTACTATCATTATTACAGCATGGTAGAGCTAAAAATGCAATAACCACTGGCATAAAAAAATTAAACCCAAGAAGAAAAAAATAGAAAATGAAGATCTATGGTTCTATAGCTGTTAACCGATACTCCACAAAACGAAGAATCAATTATGTAATAAGGTTAAGAATTAGGACATTAAAAACAGTTTTAAACACTCTGGCATATTTTTATCTCTTTGACTCTGAACAAGATTGGCACACCCTTGCATCTCTTATTTGATCATGTCCCAGGCATTGCTATAGGGCCCAACAACACACAGGATGACTCAGACTTAGTCAATGCTAGGGTGAGAATAAACAAAATTTGAGGCACCAGGGGGCAGGGGGAAGACATATAAATAAGTAATCAATATAAAATATCACCAGTGCTATTGAGAGGTAAATACAGAGTATACGAGGGAACAGTGATAAATCTGGAGATGTCAGATAAGGCTTTATGCAGGAGGTGATAATTCTGAAGTATCTTAAAAGATAAAGAGAATTTAAGGTTGAGGGTCTCTCAAATTATGGTAGTGGAGGATAGCATGCAAATATTTTAAATAGTAGTGGATCAATACAGGCTCATCCAAGAAATACTGATCACTCTAGAATGACTTTTCCTTGAGTTACAGGTAATAAGAGAGACAGCTGGAAAGATACAGATTCATGCCTATTGTAAAGGGGCTTGTATGTCAAGTAAAGAAATTTGGAAATCTGCAGGCAAGAAGAAACCAGCACAGGGAATGACATATGTTGGTAAGATGAATTAGCCAGCTTAATAGGAGAAAGAGAGGCTAGTTACAACACTTTTTTTTTAACCAATGCCCAACTGAAAGATGGTGAAGTCCAGAACTAAAATTATAGCACTGGAGGTAGAGAATAGGCCCACATAACAAAATACAAGTCTGAGTAGAATTGATATGATGTGACATGAGTATGAGGGGTTAAGGAAAAGGAGAAATGAAAATAACTTTGTCTAGCTTGAGACACCCAGTGTGTGGGGACATCATTACCAATACATGGACTTCTAGAGGATAGTACATTTTGGTAGGAGGCACAATGTAACTTCAGTTTTCAATAGTATGGATTGAGATAACCATGAGACAACCATATGGAGATGCAATCTGCTCAACTTAACAGTGTGTAGATCATAAGAGAGACCAGGGATAGGAGTCTCCTGTATATTTGTGGCAATAAATGAGAAAACTCATGGTTTAAGAAGGGAGAGTATGTTGAACATGTCTCTGATGCCACGATGCAATAACCTTGAAAACAAAGTAAAATTACACTAATGATTCTTACCTAATAAACTCATGCTTCTAGTGATCACCACTTCTAACTCAATTGTTCACATTCTTACTCTTCTTTGAAAAATTAAAATTAAATTTGCCTATCAGTAATTTCTGGAAGACAGCATTCATCTCATGGCAAGTTCTCTCAGTACCCAAAGATGGGATTCATAGATTAAAAAGGAACATATTATAGATGCTTGTGATGTTTTCTTATCATAAATTAAACTTCAAGTTCTATAAATGTATTAATATGTCCTACTCTTCTAGAGACAAGGATCAGGAAGTGTATTTATCAATAGATATTTATCAAGCACCTACCAAGCCAAAGTGGAGTTACAAAAAAGTAGATGTGGGCCCTGCACACAAAGAACCTGTATTAGCCAAAGGGACCCTTCCATAAAATTTCCAATATGTAAACCTAAATTTGGAACTTGCTAAAACAAGTACAGATGAGTACGTGAGGAACCTGGGAAGTAAACACATGTTGCTGGAGAAATAGAGGTGGAGTTACGGGTGGATCTAGGTTTGGTTAGGAATGAATCAGATCCCACAGAGGGTGACTCCTCCCCGCATGGGCCTGCTACCAGTATAAAAAGGTGATTATCTCAGACTTCAATACCCAGCAAGCTCCTTCAGGCTACATTATATTTGCTCTTTTGGTGAACAAGGTAAGAAGGAATACATTTAACTTTGCCTCCTTACTATTAAGCACGGTGGAAATCTGAATGAATGTGTGAGTACTATAAGGCTTTCCAAGTTTAGAGTTTTTCTCTTTCTTTTTAGTGGCACTGTCACTGAAAGGTTTATTTGTATACAGAAGGAAAATGAGGGCATAAATTTTCTTTCCATATAGCTGTTCAATACTCTTTGTATTTCTAGATTGTCCATTTATTCATTTATTTAACAAATATGTATTAACTACCTTCTATTTGGTCTTGGCTCTGATTATGCAGCAGGGAGCTACATAAACTTGCTAGCAGCTTACCTTTAGTAGGGGGAAACATTCAGTAAACAATAAATGAATAAGACAATTTAAAATAATGGTAAGAATAATGAAGAATATAAAAGAGTGATGTAGTAGAGCAGGGGTATTCCATCTTTCGGCTTCCCTGGGTTACACTGGAAGAATTGTCTTGGGCCACACATAAAATACACTAACAATAGCTGATGAACTTTTTTTTAAAAAAAAACAAAACTCATAATGTTTAAGAACGTTTACAAATTTGTAAATTTGGGGCACATTCAAAACTGTCCTGGACCACAGGTTGGACAAGCTTGTAGTGAAGTGATGGGAGGGAAGAGGAGGATGCTTTAAATTACATGGCCAGGGGAAGACCTCTCTAGGGAATTCTCTTTTGAGTTGGGATCTTAATAACAAAAGAAATTAGCCAAGGCAAAGCGCAAGATTCTAAGTAGGAGTAAATTTGTTTCAAAGAACAAAAAGAAGCTAGTGTGTCTTAGAACATACATAATTAAAAAGAGGACCAGTGGTGTACGGTGATGTCAGAGAGCTAGACAGGAGTAGGCCATGTAAAAAGGGGCACAGTATAATTAAAACGGTACATGTTAGATTTTGACATGTACTTAAAAGGGTATTAAGCAAAAGGAGGAGTAAGATAATCTATGTTTTTAAAAGACCACTCTTGGCTGCTATGTGGAAAACAGGATTATAGGAAGGCAAGAGCAGGAACATGGAGAGAGACTGCTGTCATTTATGTGAAAGATGATGGAAACAATAGAAATAATGAAAAATAACTGCTCAAACCAAAATCTCGAAGTTATCCATGATTCCTGTTTTCTCGTCACACTGATTCATCACCATGTCCAGTCAACTCTGCCTATAAACATGCTAATCTATCCATTTATTTCCCTCTCTACCATTATCATCCTAATCCAGGATACCGTTTTCTCCCAACACTATTATGCTATCTGAAAATACCACAACTTATTTATCTATTTTTCTATGGATAGATATTTGGGTCACTTCCATCTTGGGAGGTATTATAAATAACAGGGCTATGTACATTTTTGTATATTACTTTTGGTTACACATATGTACATATTTCTGTTGGGAATATTCTTAGGAGTCAATTGCTAGGATTTAGATACTGCCAAACAATTTTCCAACGTGCTTCTGGTTTATGCTGCCTCTAGCAGTATATAAAAAAAAAAAATCTCAAATTTCCACATTCTCACCAATATTTGGTATTGTCAAGGGTTGTTTTCTTTTTCATCTTTTTAATAAAAAGATTTTTTTGGTCTCATATGTTATTTCAATCTGCACTTCCCTGGTGTATAACAGGACTGAGAACTTTTGACATATTTATTGGCCACCTGGATATCCTTCTCTGCAAAGTTCCTAAGGTAGAGATTCATTGTTCTATTGGGTTAACTGTATTTTTTTCTGTTAATTTATAGGAGTTATTTTTATATTCAGGGACAGATTCCTTTATTGGTTAAGTGTGTTTTGTATATCCTCCACGGTGTGGCTTGTCCTTCTCTCTTTTAATAGCATCTTTAAAAGACTAAACATTCCTACTTTTAATGCAGTACAATTCATCAGTCTTTTTCTTAGTGATTAGTACTTTTTGAATTTTATTTAAGTATTTCCCCACCCCAAAGTCCTGAAGATATGCTCCAATATTATCTTCTCTTATTGCTTATATGTAAAATCTACCTGGAAACTAACTTTTTTCCCCACTTGAAAATTCAATTAACCCAGCACCATTTATTCAAAAGGCTATTCTTTCCCTGCTAACCTACACTACCATCTTTGGCATTAATCAAATATCCAGAGTGATATAAGACTGATTTTGTACTATTATCCTTTATCATTCCATTTGTTCAGCCTTGCACCAATGCCATATTGTCTTCCTTTATAACACACCTTGCTATCTGGTATGTCTTCCAACTTAGTCTTCTTCAAGATTGTCTTACCTAATCTTGGCCCTCTACATTTTCATCTACATTTTAGAAATCACCTTATCAATCTTTATTTTTAAAAACTTCAGAATGTGATTTCATTGCATCTATAAATGAATTTGAGGAGATTTGATATCTTAATGCTATTGAGACTTTCAATTCATAAACAAGCTATATATTCTTCCATTTATTTAAATCTTTTTTTTTAATTGTACTTTAGATTCTAGGGTATATGTGCAACTCATGCAAGATTTATGCATAGGTATATTCATGACAAAGTGGTTTGCTGCCTCCATCCTCCCATCACCTATACCTGAAATTTCTCCTCATGTTATCCCTCCCCACCTTCCCTCCCACTACCCCTCCCCTAGTCACCCCCCAAAATGGACCCTGGTGTGTGATGCTCCCCTCTCTGTGTCCAAGTGTTCTCATTATTCAACACCCGCCTATGAGTGAGAACATGTGGTGTTTGATTTTCTGTTCTTGTGTCAGTTGCTGAGAATGATTAAATCTTTAGTTTATCTCAACATTTAGTTTTCTGAGTATAGCTCTTTCATGTTTTCATTTATTCCTAAAAATTTTCTGTTTTATGCTTTTATGAATAGCCTTTCTTATTTCATTTTCTCAACACTTATAATCTCAGCATTTGTAATATTCTGAGACTTAATTAGATTTATTCCTAAAACTTTCCCAATTTTTTATGTTTTTGTAAATAGCATCCTTTCTTATTTTACTTTCTAATTTTTTATTGCTGTTATATAGAAATACAATTGTTTTTTATATAGTTATAACCAGAAACATGTTTAGTTTACTTATTCTAATAGTTTAGCCATACAGTCTTTTGGATTTTCCACATACAAAAGTTATATCATTCTGCAAGTAATAACAGTTTTATTACTTCTTTTCCAATTACTCTGCTTTTAATTCCTTTTCTTAACTTATTGCTCTACCTAGGACTTTTAGTACAAAGTTAAATAGGATGATACTATGCATAGTATATATCAATAGGATGATACAGGCATACTAGTCTCATTCCCAAACTTGGAGATGAAATCTTTCATTTCACCATTAAATATAATTTTTGCTATGACATTTTCATAGACTTAATTAATCTATTTATTAATCAGAATTAATGTTGAATTTTATCAAGTTTTTACATCTATTATGAGGTTCATATGATTTTCTCCATTATTCTAGTTCAGTACTTAATTGGTTGGTTTTCAAATGTTAATCCAAACATGAATTTTTGGAATAAAATGTACTTAGGGATGATGAATGTTCTTTTAATATAACACTGGATTCAGTCTACTATTATTTTCTTTCAGAGTTTTGCATCTATATGAAAGGAATTGTCCTGAAAATTTTGATTCTTGTAACACTGTCAGGGTACAGTACTGAGGCCAAGCTGGATTAATAAAATGGGTGTTTCCCCTTTTTCCTTTCCCTGAAGTAATCTGTGTGATATTATAGTTATTTCTTTTTTACACACTGAGCAGAAGTCAGTAAAGTCATCTGACCTGCAGTTTCTCCACTACTGGAAATGAATGCATTTAAGATTCAATTTCTTTAATAAACATAAGACTATTTAGGTTTTCTATTTATTGTTGGTTCAGTTTGGTAACGAGTATTTTTCTAGAAACACTTCTATGTCATCTAAATTTTCAAATTAACTGGTATAATTTTTTTATAACATGCTCTTGTAATCTTTCTAATATCTGAAACACCGATAGCAATGTCTCCTTTTACTTTCCTGATATTGGTACCTATGCCTGTACTCTTCTTTTCTTGCTGGAGTTATCAGTTTTATTAGATTTTTCAAAGACTAAATCTCTTGGCACTGTTGATTCCCTAATTTTTCTATTTTATTAATTTCAGTTATTTTATTATCTCCTTCATTATACTTTCTAAGGGCTTAATTTGTTCCTTTTAAAACTTCTTGAGATATATACTTAGGTAATTAATTTTTCAGTCTTTCATATATATACATTTATATACACACAACTGTATGCTGCTTATAAGAATCACACATAAAATATGATAATAGTGATTGAAAATGAAAGGATGCAAAAAAGATACCATTCATATATATTATGTGTATATATGCATATATGTGTGTGTGTGTGTATATATATATATATATATAGGATATTTATTGCCTATATACATATATAGAATAGGAATACATTAATTCCTTATGGAATACATTAATTCTATGCCTAATGGATATTTATTGCCTATCTATCTATCTATCTATCTATCTATCTAATCTATCTATCTAGATATATCTATCTATATATCTAGATAGATAGATACAGATATTTATTGCCTATATATATAGGCAATAAATATCCATTAGGCATGGAATTAATGTATTCCATAAGTTCACATTTTTCTTTTTCATTTAGTTCAAACTATTTTCTAATTTTGCACTGCAATTTATTCAATGACTCACTAATTTTTTAGAAGTTATTGCTTAATATTCAAACACTTGAAGATTTTTCTAGTTATCTTCCTATTATTTAATTCTCGCTTCATTCCACTGTATTAGACAACAAAGTCTATGATTTCAACCCTTTAAAATTTATTGAAACTTGCTTTATGACCCAGTATATGGTCAATTTCAAAAGAATGGGTATTCTGCAGTTGTTAGGTGTAGTGTTCAATGTATGTTGATGTTTTATTAATAATTTTGTAGAAATATTCTATATTCTTACAGACTTTTTTACTTGTTCTATCAGTTGCTGAAGGAGGTATGTTTAAATCCCCCACTATGATTGTAGATTGCCTATTTCTCCTTATATGTCTGTCAATTTTTATTTATGTATTTTGAGGCTTTCTGAAGAATTGATCTTTTACTGTTATAAAATTTCCTACTAGCAATATTTTTTGCCTTAAAGCCTATGTGACAGATATTATTATAATAATAACAGCTTTCTTTTAGTATTTGAATGGTATCTCTTTCTTCCATCCTTTCATATTCAATCACTTCAATCATATTTTATGTGTGTCTCTTATAAGCAGCATACAGTTTTTTTTTCATTCCAGTCTGATAGTCTTGTCTCTTGAGTATTTACTCCATTTATATTCAGTGTTATTATGGAACTACTTGATTTACATCTACCTTATTACTACTTGGTTTCTACTATTTCACCTGTTCTATTTTCTTTCTATTCTTGACTTTTTTGGATTAAGTAAATATTTGCCAGTTAATTGTCTTTACACTAAAGCTTAATAATTATATACTCTTTTATTACTATTTTCATGCTTGCCCTAAAAATTATAGCATACATCTTTGATTTGTTAGAGTATATTATTTAAAAAAAATACTTTAATATCTACCCAAATAATACAAGTGTCCTACGATATTTGAACTCTATTTTGTCACTGCCTTATCTGGGATTGTTATGTATTTTAATTCTATTTATCTTAAATCCTGAAAGATAATATTATTTTATGCAATCAACATCTAGCTATATTTTTCCGTACATATGCTCTTTCTGTTGTTCTTTTTCTTTCTTGCTTCTCTGTCCTACCAAGTAGGATCATCCTTTAATATTTTCTTTAAGGCAGGTCTCTGGTAATTAGCTCTGTTTTTGTTTGCTTGAAAATAGCTTTGCATGTTAGTATAGAACTTATTTTTCTTCAGAAAGATGTATGTAACATTTCATTGTCTTTTAGCTCCCATTGTTTCTTTTGAAAAGGACAGATATCAATCTTATTGTTGCTCCTTTGAAGGTAATAACCTGTGTTTCTCTGGCTGCTCTTAAGATTTCCTCATTGCCTCGAATGTTCAGCAGTTTTATTATCCTGTGTTTTGCTTTGGTTTTCTTTTATATCTCTAGCTTGGAGTTTACAATATCCTTTTAAACCTGTGCCTTCACATCTTTCATCAGTTTTAGAAAATTCTGTCATTTAATTCTCAAAATACTGTATTTCCCTTTAAATCTGAATGTAGGCCCACAAAATTGTCACAATCTTGATAGCTCTGTGATACCTTCAAACACACACACACACACACACACACACACACACACACACACACACACACAGTTTTCTAGTTGTATTCAGTTAGTCTGAAACAAACTAATAAACAATTGTACAAATCAATCTTTAAAAATCAAACCATATTAGATCACTCTCTTACCAAAAAACATCATCTAATCTCATCACACCTAAAATAAAATGCATAAATGTCACTTTATTTAGAAAATCATCATTATCTGACCCCATCTGTATCTTTGACTTTATCTTGTATTACTCCTGCTTTGTCCAGAATTTTCTAACTGAGTTGGTATTTTTCTATATCACTAACATGCCAAGCTGATTTTCTTCTTGGAATCTTCGTACTATTCACTTTGCTAAAATTCTCCAATTAATTAACAAAGGTACTTACTTCTTATTTTTCCATTTTAAGCTCAAATGTCCCCTCTATCACAATATAGTCTTTAATTAACCTAAAGTACCCAAAAATATTCTACATAATATCACTCTTATTTTAATCCTGTACGTATCACTTATCAATATTTAATTGTTGAATTCATTTATTTGTTTGCTTATTGTCTTCACAAAAGTAGGCAGGCACCTCATCTATCTTGTTCACTACTATATCCCCAAAGCATGAAACGGTGCACAATATTTGCTAAATGAATGAATGAATGAATGTAGAACTCAGGGAAAATGTTATGTCTGGAGGTATCAATTTTGAAGTCATCAGGTTGATGGTATCTGAAGTCATGAGATCCAATGAGACTGCCTCAGAAAGGTGTGTAAATTTTTTTTTAAAGAAGGTGTAAGACACACCATAGATGTTTCCAACCTTTTAAGATTGAGCAGAAGAGAGGTTAGCAAAAACTACTAAGAGAGAGCAGCATTCAGTAGGTAAGAGGAACATCAGAAGAATATGGTGTCATGAGATCCAAGAAACAAAAAGATTCCATTAAGAAAGGAACGGTTAATGCTACTTCACATGCCAAGAAATTAAGTAAGGTGATGATGATGAGGGTGATGATGGAGAAATGACAGTGTGTTCAGCAACTTGGAGGTCACAGATGATTTGACACAAAGCAGTTTCAGTAGAGTTTTGGTGATAGAAAATTGAGAAAAGCAGGTTAAAGAGAAAATGGATGACATTTTAAGAGAGAAAGCAGACAAAACTTCTCCAAGACTCCTGTGAAAGAAGCAGTTAATTAGGTTAGTAAGATGTTGGGAGAAATATTGAGGTGGGGAGGAATATTGGATCAAGGGAAGGGTTTTAAGATGGAAATACTCTAGTATATTTCTGTGATGATAAAAATAAACTAGTAGAGAAGGCAACAGAGTGGAGGTAGGGAAAAGGGACTAAGTTTAGGGATATTTTGAAAGTAGGATCAATAAAACATCTTGGAATAGATATAGGATGTAAGAAGAGGAGAATCAGAACTAATTTTCAGGTTTGTGACTTGAGCAATCAGGAAGACAGGAATAACTGGGGGCTGAACGAGGAGACCAAGAAAAAAGTGGCCACTGAAGTTGGAGAAGAAACCTGAGAGTGTGGGGTCTCTGAAGAAGGATGCAGCCAGTTGCATCAAATGCTGCTGATACATCAAGTAATATGTAAAATTAAAATGGATATGTGGATTTGGAAAGATGAAGGATATTTTTCACTTGGTGAGAGTTTTAATACATTTTTTAGAGAGAAAAATACTTTGAGTAAAGGAAAACAAGAATGAAGAAGTAAAGACAGAATGTATAGGCATATCTTTTGAGGAATTTTGCTATAAAAGGGAACACATAAATCAGATGGTACCTAAAGGCAGATGTGAGATTGGGGGTGGGGGAGAGATGGGAAGGTAGGTGTTAGATAAGAGATATTTCAGCATGAATATATGCTGAAGGGAATGATCCAGCCAATGAAGAAGAATTAATGACACAGAAGAGACATGAGGCAACTGCAAAAGCAAAATGTTTGGATAGGCAAGAGAGAGGGGGCTCAGTGCCAAAGTAAAAAAGAGGAGCCCAGACAGTTCACTCACCTGAAATGAAGTGAAGGCAAGGTACATGGATATAAATGTAGTAGGTTGGGAGATCAGATATTGAGAGAATGAGGAAACTCTTTTCCAATGGCTTCGAAGTTCTCAGGAATAAAAATCAAGGACACCTTCTGAGCTAGAGGAAAGGAAGAAGTTGGAGATCTGGCAGTGGATATGAGTGGGACAAGTGGGTGTACACAAGGAGCATTCGGGGAGATTAACCATGATGTCTAACCATGATGAAAGGGAAGTGAGCACATGAAGCAGTAAATGTAACCTTGAGACTGAGGTTTTGCACATGGCACAAGTAAAGACAAGTTCAAGGTCTAGAATACCACCATAAATAAGTCTGGCTGAAAATAAGCATACATTTTAGAAGGGTTTTTGTAAGAAACATGAACTTTACAATCTATATTTTAACTGGCAAGATCTGGTCTATTTTACATGATTATAATTAATAATAATAAAATTATATGTAATTCCACTAATTTATCTTATGCTTTCTGTTTACCCTTCTTTTTCTATACTTCTTATTTTCTTCTTTCCCAGCTTCTATTTAATTATTGAACTTTCTTAATTTCCACTTTTCATCTCTAATGGCTTAGAAATGGTAAATTCTATTCCTTTAGTAAATACCCATAAACTTACCAAAATACATATATGACTTAACCACAGCAAAATTCATTAATATGTAGTACCTCATACCAAACAACCCAAGGTCCAAAAATGGTTTAATTCTGACTACTACAGTAATGTCCTTAACATTATTATCTTCTACAATATTTTAGTTTCACCTGGTTTTGTAAGTCCTAATGAAGTATTATAATTCTTTATACAATACATGCTTAGATTTATTGACATGCTTACTAATTTCTTCACCAATGAGATAAACTGAACATCCCTTAAATGGCAAAATAAAACCCAGTTAGAAAAACTTTTCTCTTCAAATATTGAAGAGCTATTAAATACATCTTATCCAATTAAATATTATAAACTTCATGACATGTTTTTAAAAAGAAATAAATTGAATAAATATTCATTGAGAATCTTGCCATATGGCTAACTGGCTTTCAGAGAATTGTGTCTTAGCAAATGAATCCTTTATTAAGTTGGCTTTTGGAGAATAAATTTTCAGTAAATTTGTATGAATAAATTTAACTGTTTAAAACAAGCCAGCCTTTCCAAATTCTTATTATGAGCAGTGGCAAAATCAGCAAGAGAAATGATCTCACCTAGAGCACACAGAGGTCTGTGAGACTCCCTAAGTACAGCTGTAAAAGGGCACCAGGCCAAAAAAAAATGGGCAATTTTATTTGAGTAAGTAAAACTCTATGCATTTTCTTTATGTAGTTGGTAAAGAGAAATTTCTCATGGCCATCTTCTGATCTTAAAGATGGATTACTCAGGAGAAAATGTAGGTTTAAAGTGTGGAAAATGATTATAATAACATGACCTAGAAAAAAATATACAAAAAAAGCACATTTTCATTTCTTCTTTCTAGGTTCACATATATTGCCAAAATATGTCCACTCTCCTGGAAAACATCTTTGGCATCATTAATCTTTTCAAGCAATATTCCAAAAAAGATAAAAACACTGAAACGCTGAGCAAAAAAGAGCTGAAGGAACTTCTGGATAAGGAGTTTCGGCCAATCCTGAAGGTAAGAGTTTCTGATAAGACCGAAGGATAGAGCATTTGTGTTTCTCTTCAATAATCTAAGAAAAGGTTATTTTGAGCTCTGTATAAACCACTTCTCTTAAAATAGGAACAGAGTTAGTCTTTTCTCAAAAAATATGAAATTTATTTTCCTCTCCTATACCTAAGTATATATTATAAACATACAGACATGCTAAGTGAAAAAAACTATGAATATTTCATTTAAAAATTAATGTAAACTAGATCTTAGTATTTGGTATTTATAATATTCTCCCAAACATCAACATTAAGAGGGTATATATTAAAGAAAACTAAATAATGAATTAAATATACCTCTGACTTTTAAAATAAGTAAACAAGGCACTTACCCCATCACATTTTGATACCTTACTAGTTTATAAAACATCTTTGTTCATATCTAACACCTGAGTGAGAATTAGATGAAAAAGATTTAAAAGAAAAACAAAAAGACTTCATCCTATTTTTCGATATTCAGAGATCACATTTCCTAAGTTAACATGGAATTAATTGGCTGATATTGTAACTGTCTGTGAATTCCCTCTGTACAGAATCCAGATGACCCAGATACAGTTGAGGTCTTCATGGAAAACCTGGATATAGATCACAACAAAAAAATTGACTTCACTGAGTTTCTTCTGATGATATTCAAGTTGGCTACAGCATATTATGAGTCTAACAGAAAACAGAATTTATCCACATCAGGACACAGGCACAAAAGGCGCAGTCATCATGATAAACATGAAGATGACAAAGAAGAAGAAAAAAAAGAAAAGATAATCAGACCCTCAAGTCTGGAAAGAAGAAACAACAGAAAAGAAAATAAGGAAAGATCCAAGAGCCCAAGAGAAAGAGGGAGAAAAAGACATGAATCACTGCCTGAGAAAAGAGGAAGAAAAGAAGACTCATCTACTCAGAGAGAAGAGGAGAAATATAGAAAAACACACCATGAGTCAAGTAATAGGAAGAGAAACAAGACAGACAATACTAGATTAGAAGACAATGAAGAGAGACTAAGCGGAAGTCCCGAGAGAAGAGAAGAGGAAGAGGAAGAAGAATTTGATTATGAAAATACAGGAAGAACGATTGAAAAATGGAGAGACACAGGAGATATTGCCAGCTATTACACAATCCAGAATGAAGTGTTTGATGTTAATGATAACCAACTAGAAAAAAATGAAAAATTCAAGAGAGCAAGTACATCTTATGATCAATCATCATCTCAAGGAGAAAGGCCTGGATATGCAGATTCGAGCCAGAGACAATCAGCAGGGCCCAGAACCAATAGGCGCCAGGGATCCAGCGTTAGCCAGGAGAGTGACAGCGAGGGACACTCAGAAGACTTCGAGAGGTGGTCTGGGTCTGGTTCCAGAAACCATCATGGGTCTGCTCGGGAGCAGTCAAGAGATGGCTCCAGGCATCGCGGGTCCCATGATGGAGACAGAGCCGGTCACGGGCACTCGGCTGACAGCTCCAGACAATCAGGCGCTCGTCATGCAGAGACTTCCTCTCGTGGACGGGCTGCGTCTTCTCATGAGCAGGCAACATCAAGTCCTGGAGGAAGACATGGACCCCACTACGAGCACTCATCTGATACCTCTGGACACTCACGTACCACCGGCCGTGGACAATCCTCATCTACAGTCGGCCAACAAGGACACTCGGAGTCCAGTGGTAGTCAGCCCAGTGACAGCCAGGCGCATTCAGAAGACTCAGACTCACAGTCAGTGTCAGGCCACAGGCAGGCTGGGCACAGTCAGCGGAGCCACCATGAGGCCATACATGGCCGGTCAGGGGAAAGGTCTGGACGTTCAGGCCCTTTCCTGTACCAGGTGACCACAAATGAACAGTCTGAGTCCGCCCACAGGGACTCCGGGCCGGGCACTGGAGGAAGACAAGGATCCCGCCACGAACATGCACAAGATGGCTCCAGGCACTCGGCATCCCATGTGGGTCAGGACAACACAGGTGGACACCGGGTGTCAAGCAGAGGAGGAAGGCAGGGATCCCAACACGAGCAATCGGGAGACAGCTCCGGACACTCAGGGTCCCATCACCGCCACACGGCTTCCCAGGGCAGGTCTGATGCTTCCCGTGGGCAGTCTGGATCCAGAAGTGCAAGTGGACAAACACGTACCCACGAACATTCAGCAGACGGCCCCAGGCACTCAGCGTCAGGTCACCATGAGACTTCCACTCGGGCAGACAGCTCTAGACACTCACAGTCAGGCCAGGGACCATCAGCAGGCTCCAGGGCCAGCAGGCACCAGGGATCCAGCATTAGCCAGGAGAGTGACAGTGAGGGACACTCAGAAGACTCCGAGAGGCAGTCTGAGTCTGGTTCCAGAAACCATCATGGGTCCACACGGGAGCAGTCGAGAGATGGCTCCAGGCACCGTGGGTCCCATGACGGAGACAGAGCCGGTCACGGGCACTCGGCTGACAGCTCCAGACAATCAGGTGCTCGTCATGCAGAGACTACCTCTCGTGGATGGGCTGCGTCTTCTCACGAGCAGGCAACATCAAGTCCAGGAGGAAGATATGGATCCCACCACGAGCACTCATCTGACACCTCTGGACACTCACGTACCACCGGCCGTGGACAATCCTCATCTGCAGTCGGCCACCATGGACACTCGGAGTCCAGTAGTAGTCAGGCCAGTGACAGCCAGGCGCATTCAGAAGACTCAGACTCACAGTCTGTGTCAGGCCACAGGCAGGCTGGGCACAGTCAGCGGAGCCACCGTGAGTCTGTACGTGGCCAGTCAGGGGAAAGGTCTGGACGTTCAGGCCCTTTCCTGTACCAGGTGACCACAAATGAACAGTCTGAGTCCGCCGAAGTGCACTCCGGGCGCGGCACTGGAGGAAAACAAGGATCCCGCCACGAGTATGCACGAGACGGCTCCAGGCACTCAGCATCCCATGAGGGTCAGGACAACACAGGTGGACACCGGGTGTCAAGCAGAGGAGGAAGGCAGGGATCCCAACAAGAGCAATCGGGAGACAGCTCCAGACACTCAGGATCCCATCACCACCACACGGCTTCCCAGGGCAGGTCTGATGTTTCCCGTGGGCAGTCTGGATCCAGAAGTGCAAGTGGACAAACACGTACCTACGAACAGTCAGCAGACGACGCCAGGCACAGAGGGTCAGGTCACCACGAGACTTCCACTCAGGCAGACAGCTCTAGACACTCACAGTCAGGCCAGGGATCATCAGCAGGCTCCAGGGCCAGCAGGCACCGGGGATCCAGCGTTAGCCAGGAGAGCGAGAGCGAGGGACACTCAGAAGACTTCGAGAGGCGGTCTGGGTCTGGTTCCAGAAACCATCATGGGTCCGCTAGGGAGCAGTTGAGAGATGGCTGGAGGCACCGCGGGTCCCATGACTTAGACAGAGCCGGTCACGGGCACTCGGCTGACAGCTCCAGACAATCAGGTGCTCGTCATGCAGAGACTTCCTCTCGTGGATGGGCTGTGTCCTCTCAGGAACAGGCAACATCAAGTCCGGGAGGAAGACACGGATCCCGCCACGAGCACTCAGACAGCTCTGGACACTCAGGCACCGGCCGTGGACAATCCTCATCTGCAGTCGGCCACCATGGACACGTGGAGTCCAGTGGTAGTCAGGCCAGTGACAGCCAGGCGCATTCAGAAGACTCAGACTCACAGTCAGTGTCAGGCCACAGGCAGGCTGGGCACAGTCAGCGGAGCCACCATGAGGCTGTACGTGGCCGGTCAGGGGAAAGGTCTGGACGTTCAGGCCCTTTCCTGTATCAGGTGACCACAAATGAACAGTCTGAATCCGCCCACAGGGACTCCGGGCCGGGCACTGGAGGAAGACAAGGATCCCGCCACGAGCATGCACAAGACAGCTCCAGGCACTCGGCGTCCCATGTGGGTCAGGACAACACAGGTGGACACCGGGTGTCAAGCAGAGGAGGAAGGCAGGGATCCCAACACGAGCAATCGGGAGACAGCACCGGACACTCAGGGTCCCATCACCGCCACACGGCTTCCCAGGGCAGGTCTGATGCTTCCCGTGGGCAGTCTGGATCCAGAAGTGCAAGCAGACAAACACGTACCCACGAACAGTCAGCAGACGGCCCCAGGCACTCAGGGTCACGTCACCATGAGACTTCTACTCGGGCAGACAGCTCTAGACACTCACAGTCAGGCCAGGGAACATCAGCAGGCTCCAGGGCCAGCAGGCACCAGGGATCCAGCGTTAGCCAGGAGAGTGACAGCGAGGGACACTCAGAAGACTCTGAGCGGCGGTCTGGGTCTGGTTCCAGAAACCATCATGGGTCCACTCGGGAGCAGTCGAGAGATGGCTCCAGGCACCGTGGGTCCCATGACGGAGACAGAGCCGGTCATGGGCACTCGGCCGACAGCTCCAGACATTCAGGTGCTCGTCATGCAGAGACTTCCTCTCGTGGACGGGCTGCGTCTTCTCACGAGCAGGCAACAACAAGTCTGGGAGGAAGACATGGATCCCGCTATGAGCACTCATCTGACACCTCTGGACACGCACGTACCACCAGCCGTGGACAATCCTCATCTGCAGTCGGCCAACAGGAACACTCAGAGTCCAGGGGTAGGCAGCCTAGTGACGGCCAGGCACATTCAGAAGACTCAGACTCACAGTCAGTGTCAGGTCACAGGCAGGCTGGGCACAGTCAGCGGAGCCACCATGAGTCCGCACGTGTCTGGTCAGGGGAAAGATCTGGACGTTCAGGCCCTTTCCTGTACCAGGTGACCACACATGAACAGTCTGAGTCCGCCCATGGGCACTCCGGGCCGGGCACTGGAGGAAGACAAGGATCCCACCACGAGCATGCACGAGACGGCTCCAGGCACTCAGCATCCCATGAGGGTCAGGACACCACAGGTGGACACTGGGGGTCAAGCAGGGGAGGAAGGCAGGGATCCCAACATGAGCAATCAGGAGACA
>PVKP010019469.1:0-42383 GCA_004027715.1 Plecturocebus donacophilus | reverse complement strand
GCTTGAAATTGTTCTTGGTAAGAAGAAGGTATCCTTGGTTTATTCCTGAGAGAGGCAAAGGAAAGTAGTTTATACCATTTCTCCTCCTGCATCTTCACTTCTTGCTGAAGACAAGGAGCCTGTGTGTATTGTTAACCATCAACTTCATAGCCCCTTTTAACAAAGAATACAGTAGATTAACCAATGGCACTTTAACTTTTGCCAACTATGTAGACAAAAAGATAATTACTAGCAGTCATGCACAGAGATACACTAGCCACCAAATGTCTTTTCTAATATGGCATAAACTCTATGAGGAATATAAAATTTCAGAAAGGAACAAGAGGAAAATCATTTTTAAGGGCACAGGACTATTACTGCTCCCTATGCATCTAAAGGGAAATAATACTTGACCAAATATTAAGTAAGATCCAACTCCCTTTTCTCTTTCCCCCAGCTTGGATTTACTCCTGCTCCAGTATCGCTTGTAACAGACTCTGCAACAATAGCAATTAATACTAACAGTTGGAATCCCAATCACCTGACTTGGCACAGGAAACAATCAGTATCAGACAGACACAGACATGAGTTAAATGGTACATATCTAATATTGGATGGCTTTGTAGTTCTTCATTCAACTTCTCAAGATCATACTGGCAGGAACAACAAGAAGGATGTAAAAATAAAATAATCAGCTGATGTTCTTACAACTACTGATTGTTTCTAGAAAGTGGAATCAATGAAATAAATTCAGAACAAACATCCTAACTGCCAATTCCAGTGTGTCAGGTCTTCACTCTACCCAATATCTGTGCAACATTTGACATTGCTATTCATGCAAAGAATGCTGCTTTATTTTGTGTTTACATCTGTGTCCTTGACCTTCATTAAATAATATAGCTAATGAGTCTAGTATCATGTGTTGAATACAATCAACAGTAAAGATATGTCTTCTCCTCTTTGCTCCTCCAGCTCTTGGTAGTCCTGTTTACTTCCATGGTTTCAAACACCACCATTAGACTTCGGCTATCTTTCTCCTGCTCCACCCTCTTTACTGAGCCCTAAATTCACAAAACCAGGTGTCTTTTGGTTACTGTCTCATTATCTTCCCTTGCAAACCAAAAATCTAACTTCCTAAAACTAAAATTATTACCCTCATTCCCTTAAAAGTTTCCATTCTCCAATCTTCCGCAACTTAATGAATGTTATCATTTTCTTTCTTATGCTGAAAACAAGAAACCTCAAAGACAACTTTGATTATCTTGCTTCCACATTCAGAACTTTCATTTTATATTTCAAATCAGTCTCTCTCAAATCTTTCAGTCTATTCCTACTACTACTAGAATGTTTTTCAGTCCAGCTTCTAAATAAGAGCTATATAGAATAAATAAGGCTACATAAATCAATCTTATTTTTCTGGTATTCAACTTCTTTTTCATCTGGGGCTATAGAAGCTAGAGTGTATCTTCACACACTCTGATAAAACATAAAACAAAGCCATCCATCTAAATGATGTCAGTAATAGAGCCCCACGCTGGCCAAATTTCAGCCTATTCCTACTATTACTATCTTCTCTAGGCTCTCATACTTCTCTGGGATAATGCTAACAGTGAACTTCTAACTAAATTTTCTTTACTTTTTTTTTTTGAGCTGGAGTTTCCCTTTTGTTGCCCAGGCTGGAGTGCAATGGCATGATCTCGGCTCACCACACCCTCTGCCTCCCAGGTTCAAGTGATTCTCCTGCCTCAGCCCCCGAGCAGCTGGAATTATAGGCATGCACCACCACGCCTGGCTAATTTTGTATTTTTAGTAGAGATGAGGTTGCTCCATGTTGATCAGGCTGGTCTCAAACTCCCAACCTCAGGTGATCCACCCACCTCAGCCTTCCGAAGTGCTGGGATTACAGGTGTGAGTGACTGCGCCCAGCCCTAACTGCATTTTCTTAATCGAATGTATGTGTTTTTCTAATACATATGCTCCCTGCTACCAGAATTGTATTTCCAGAATCCTCTCTAAATTCTTGAACTCATGCTCTCAATAGTTTTCTATAGTTCCCTATTACTGATGGAAGAAAGTCTTAGCAAGGTTTTCAGGGCATGCTGTATTGCATTTCCGCTGAATTTTTAAAGATTTCACAGTGACTCTAGGGACACCTCCTCTCTTCTATTCTGAACCTTTGTTGATATGATCTCTGCATTCTGGAATTCCACCTATTTGATCACCTACTGAAATCCATGCAATTTTTCAAAGTCCAACCTCAAATAATTAGCTTAGTGAAACCAATCACTACTTTTAAAAGAATTATCCAGCATTCCCTTCTTTCAAGTTCTCTAGTCTGCACTTATTAGCTTAGAACTCTGTCATTCTAATCGTTTTTTTAAATTATTTTTCAGACTTCTATCATCTTTTGTTTCTACAATTATGTCAGCCAACTCAATGTGATTTTCTTCTATCAAATTTGAAAGAGGAAAAAAAATTTTCTGAATTTTTAATTTAAATGAAAATTAAATTCATTTCCTGACAAAGTACTTGACAAGTACAAGACACTTAATAAATTATACTTGAATGAATATTTTTGCACATGAATTTAGAATAAGTAATTTGGCCACTTTGGGGGCTCTATTGCTGACATTATTTAGATGAATTTCTTTTTTCATGTTTTATGTGAGTCTCTGAAGATATACTCTAATTTCTGAATTCCCAGATGAGAAGCAAATTGAACACCAAAAAAAAAAAAAAGGAATTTGGTTTATGTAGTCTTGTTTTTCTGTAGCCCTTATTTAAAGGATGAGCTGAAAAATACTCTCTCAAAGCTACTTTTTTTCTTGGCAGATACTCTATTAGTAATAGACTAGAGTTAAAATAATATAGACTATAATATTAATAATTGATTTTATTTTTTTAATAAGTCTATGCCAGTTTTCTTTGATCAAATCGCATAACCAGTTTGTCTGGTTGGGAAGAATAGAAAATTTTAAATACTCAATCTAATACAATAATAGCAAGTACATATTGTGATGTGCCAAATGTTATTCTACATATTACTTGTGAAATAACATGTTTAATTCTTAAAACAATAACACATGGTAGATACTCTTAGTATCCCCATTTTACAGAGAAGGGGATTGAGGGATTCGATGATTAACAGACTTGTTCAAAACACAGGGCTTGTCAGCATTTAGAACCAGGATAGAAACCCAGGCACACTGATCAATATCCCATGCTCTTTTGTGCTATGCTGTGCTGCCTTTTGTTAATTGATTAGAGGCATGTGCAACAGTAAGTACAAAGAATCAAATAAAATAGGAACTTAATTGAGGTATAAAAAGTTCAGTAGTAGGGCAAATTAAAGAATGATGAATTTTGACTGGATTGTCAGAATTTGATGCACAGATGAGAGAGCCTCTTGGAAAACTCACACATGAGCAGGGCTCTGACTCTTAACCACCTTAAAGGCAGATCATGGCCTTGTGGTTCTCACTATTCCTCATACACTCTATCCTGAATTCTAACAGCATCTGTTATTTCTTTCTATTTTTGCCAACTCAGTATCATAGGCCCTTCCACACTTTCCTGACTAACTATTGCAGAGTATAATTACACCAACAATTAAGCACTGGTTGGTGGCATATGTAAAAACACATATTTCTTTAACTTTATAACAAAATGCTATTCACCTAGCATTTCTGAACTCATGCATTATCAACATACAATAAGAACAAACCTAATATCGTACTCTTACAGAATTACATAGCAACCTTGATTTTCCTAAGAAATACTTTAAGCTTTACTACTCATGGTTTTGTGAACAACTGGAAGCTTTTATTGAACATTGTTTAAACCCTAGAAAAATATTTCATTTTTAGCTATGTTAAGTAAGAAATAGTTATATTACAGAAGTAATGATATTCAGGTAAAACACACACACACACACACACACACACACACACACACATATGCATGTGCTAATTCATTTATTTTAGCTAGAATCTAAATAGGGTCACCATTCTTTTAATAAATATTCCAAAGATTACTAACTCTTACCCTTCCCTGATTACTATTACACATCATTTGAGAGGCCTTGACTTTGACTTTTGGTGAGTACAATGTTTAAACGAGGTGAAGACTGGTTTCCTGGAGAGAGGAGAGAAAGAAAGAAAGGAAAGCTATCAAAATCAGCTTATCTTTGAAAACTTGGCATTAAAAACTAAAATTTACCTACTTTGTATTTTCCAGCACGCAAGAGACTATAAAAAGTATGTGAGTTTTTGTGTACATGTGGACAGAGGTATGCATAATGGTAACAATAAATGATATGTGTCAACCTGACTGAGCCAAAGGATACCAAGATAACTGGTTAAACATGATTGCTGAGTGTGTTTAAATCAATACACAAAATAAAGCAGGTGGCTTTCCCTAATGCAAGTAGGCACCATCAAATCCATTAAAGACTGAAACAGAACAAAAAACTGAGGGAGGTTGAACTCATTCTGCCTGACTTCTTGAGCTGAACATTGATCTTCTCCTGCCCACAACACTCCTGGTTCTCAGGATTGCAGACCTAGACTGGAATTAGTATCATTACATCTCCATTTCTCAGGCCTTCAATCTGCATGTTTCAGGGTCTCTAGGTTGCAGACTGTGGAGCTCCTCAGCCTCTATAATTCCATGAGCCGCTACCTTACAACAAATATCTTCCTGGGTATAGATACATATATATATCTCCTATAAGACATTGTGATAACTGTGGCAGTTTATATATAAGTATCCAATTCTATATATATTCTGTTTCACTGGAGAACCCTGACTAATGCAATGGCTTTTTCAAAAATTTTGGCCCAATGCAGATTTGCAGTGCACTATTTATTATGTTTCCTTTCTCTGCATTTGGAAATGTAATTAGTCTATAGCTGTAAGCCAAACTACATGCCATTTTATAACTTATTTTGCCTTTTTCAAATATGTGATTTTTAAAATTTTGCACTGTATTGAGAAAATCTCCCAGATTAGTAACAAAGGGAGCCAGTATGCTGACTGTATCACTGCGGTTCAGAACTGTACATCCTGGGGAGGTTTTCGGAGAGCAAATGGAACAGAGGGATAATGGGATCAATTATCATAATATGACCAAGACAAGTAGAAAAAAATATTCAGACTCTATTGACTTGCATAACTGTGCCTCAGGCCAAGACAAGACAGATCAATCAAAGATGACTTGAATCCTGAGATTTGAGGAAGAATAAAATGAAATAATATGGATAATCATTGTACTTGGTATAGTTATAAGTGGATTCTATTTGAGTTCATTGATCTACCCTTGGTTACCCTTTTCCAAAAGGTAGCCAGTTATAATTCATCCTTACAAAGCTTTTTTACAACTTAGAATCTGAATGACTGGGTAGAGGTTTTATGTAAGTGGGCAATGAGTTACACTTCAGAGCACAGGTCTTTGAAGTTTTTATATTAATGTGGTTAAGGTTTTACACTTTCAAATTCTCTGTAGGTTCAATTTCTTTTCCAACTCTAGTTGATATTTCTTTGCATTAACTAAAACAACTGTTAACATACATTCAGCTTTTATAATTTATTAAAATTTACTTTAACGTACAGTATTTGATCAATCATGACAATTATATAAGTAACAAGGGCTAGTATTACTGTTCAAAATGTTCTGTTAAGACTGAAACTCAGATTAATGAATTCATGTGAAATAACTAGGTCAACATTTAATATCTTTGCTCTTTTCAATACTATACGCTTTCCAACTTCAATTTTTCCCTCAGCATTAATCTAAGCAATCATTCTACCTGTCCTGGCTACCTTTCTTTTCCATTCTGAATACCTACTATATCAAAAATTTGTAACTTTCCTCAAACCTCAAATGTATCCTCCTCTATGTTAATGAAAGAACTGACTGTCAACTGCATAGGAAATGCAAATTAAGCTTCTCAGGCATAAACATCTTCAATTTTCCATTGCATTATTTATCCTCACATCCTCATGTCTTTTTACTTAAATTTCAAAAGAAGTGTATATCCTTCAGGTTAACTAATTATTCTGTCTGTGCTTCTAATTTTGCACCCATTTGCCAATTGTCCTTTTTCTCTTGTGTGTGTGTGTGTGTGTGTGTGTGTGTGTGTGTGTGTCTGTCTGTCTGTCTGTCTGTCTGTCTCTCATAGTTTGAGCTTCCCAGGAAAGGACCTTGAAATTCCGGGAAATGTATTCAGCAAGTTTTTAAAGTCCTTCTCTGAGATTAACATGTATGAAAACAGAAGCAAGCAGGGTTAAAGAGTGTGATAAATTAAATTGCAATGCATTGGCCACAAAGCTTCAACATATTTTGTAAATGCTCTAGTGTTGAGGTGGCCCTTCAAAGTTGTCCCAGTTGAGGTAAGGGGCTAAATTTCTCCCCTTCATTAATCAGTCATGGAATGCAGGCTGCCCCAAGGAAATGGATGTAATCTTGGCAAGTAAACTCCCTTCAGCCAACCACAAATTATGAAGGAAGACTCAGTTTTGAGTTTTGGCAGCCAACACTTCTGGTACTTGTGGGGTACACCACAGTGTCCCCTCTACTCTATCTACTGTCTGGATCTTTATTCTAATTCAAATCACTCATATATTACAAAGAAAAAGAGGGGAAGTTACCTCCATTTTTTTATAAGTGTGATTCCAGTTGCAATACTTTGTCTGTTTTCCCAAATAGCTAATTTTATTATTCCCAGCTTTATTTAAGTTTAGTCAATAATTTTTAATTATATGTATTTAAGGTGAACAAACTGATGATTTACTACACATACACATTGTGAAAATTCACCACAATTAAGCTACTTAACACAACCATCACCTCAAACAGTTACCATTTTCTTTCCCTTGTCCTTTTCTTATTACTCTCTTCCCCGTTCTACCTCTCCTTTTCCTCCTTCTTCTATTTTGCAGTAGGATCACCTAAGATCACCTTTCTTAGCAAATTTCAAGTATGCAATATAATATTACTAAGTATGGTAATATTATTATACACTGGATCTCCAGAACTTATCTTTTATAACTGAAAGTTTTTACACATTCACCAACATCTCCCCATTTCCCTTCCAACCTCTGATAACCACCATTGTACTCTGTTTCTGTGAGATTGGCTATTTTAGACACCATATGCAAGTCAGGTCATACAGTATTAACCTTTCTGCATTTGTCTTATTTCATTAGTGTAATGTTTTAGGTTAATCTATGTTGTCAAATACAGATAGCCACACACAGAAAAATAAAACTGAACCTTTACCTCACACAGTACAAGAAAAAATCAACCCAAAATGGTTAAAGACTAAAACTTAAGACCTAAAGCCATGAAATTAGTAGTGGAAAACAGAGGGTAAACTCTTCTTGACATTGGTCTGGGTACTAATTTTTTGGATAAGGTATCAAAAGCACAGGCAACAAAAGCAATATTAGACAATTGGGATTACAAACTAAAAAGCTTCTTCACAGAAAAGGAATCAAGAATAAAAAGGCAACCTATAGAATCGAAAAAAATATTTGCAAACCATACATCAGATAAGGGGTTAGTATATAATACTCCTATAATTCAATAAGAAAGAGAAAAACATGTAACCTCATTAAAAAAATGTTCAAAGGCCTTGAATAGATATTTCTCAGAAGAAGGCATACAGATAACCAAAAGGTATATTAAAAGGTTCTGGACTTCATTAATCATCAAGGAAATGTAAATCAAAACCACAATGGGACATCACTCACACCTGTCAAAATGGCTATTATTAAAAAGACAAAAGATAAAAAGTGTTGGCAAGTATGTGAAGAAAAGGGACCCCCTGTACACTGTTAGTGGCAATGTAAATTGGGACAGCCATCCTGGAAAACAGTATAAAGGGTTCTCAAAAAATTAAAAAGAGAAGTACCTTATGATGTACCAATTCCACTTCTGGGTATATATCCAAAGGAAATAAAATCAGTATCTCAAAGAGAAATCTGTAGTCCCATATTTATTTTAGCATAATTGAAACAGCTAATTTTAAGCAAATATTTTTTTCTCCTCTTTTCTCCTTCCCAATTACTATTACTATTATACTTTAAGTTTTGGGATACAGGTCCAGAATTGTGCAGGTTTATTACATAGGTATACATGTGGCATGATGGTTTCCTGCACCCATCAGCTCTTCATCTACATTACGTATTTCTCCTAATGCTATCTCTTCCCTTCCCCCAGCCCCCAACAAGCCCCAATGTATAATGTTTCCTTCTGAGGGTCCATGTGTTCTCATTGTTCAACTCCCACTTATGAGTAAGAACATGTGGTGTTTGGTTTACTGTTCCTGTGTTAGTTTGCTGAGAATGATGGTTTCCAGCTTCATCCGTGTCCCTGCTAAGGACATGAACTCATCCTTTTTATGGCTGCATAGTATTCCCTGGTGTATGTGCTGCATTTTCTTTATCGAGTCTATCATTGATGGGCATTTGGGTTGGTTCCAAGTCTTTATAATAGAATAATTTATAATCTTTTGGGTATATACCCAGTAATGAGATTGCTGAGTCAAATGATATTTCTCATTCTAGATCCTTGAGGAATTGCCACACAGTGGTTGAACTAATTTGCTTTCCCACGAACAGTGTAAAAGCATTTTTGTTTCTCTATATCCTCTCCACCATCTGTTGTTTCCTGACTTTTTAATAATTGCCATTCTATCAGATGTAAGATGATATCTTATTGTGGTTTTGATTTTTATTTCTCTAGTTACCAGTAGTGATGAGCTTTTTTTCATATGTTTGTTTACCACATAAATATCTTCTTTTGAGAAGTGTCTGCTCCTATCTTTCACCCACTTTCTGATGGGTTGTTTGTTTTTTCTTTACATATTTGTTAGTTTAAATTCCTTGTAGATTCTGGATATTAGCCCTTTGTCAAGTGGACAGTTGCAAAAATTTTCTCCCATTCTGCAGATTGCCAGTTCACTCTGAACATAGTTTCTTTTGCTGTGCAGAAGCTCTTTAGTTTAATTATATCCTGTTTGTCTATTTCGGCTTTTGTTGCCATTGCTTTTGGTGCTTTAGTCATGAAATCTTTGCCTATGCCTATATTCTGAATGGTATTGCCTAGGTTTTCTTCTAGGCAATGTTAGGTCTTATGTTTAAGTCTTTAATTCATCTTGAGTTAATTTTTGTATAAGGTGTAAGGAAGGGGTCCAGTTTCAGCTTTCTGCATATGGCTAGCCAGTTTTTCCAACACCATTTATTAAATAGGGACTCCTTTCCCCATTGCTTGTTTTTGTCAGGTTTGTCAAAGATCAGACCATTGTAGATGTGTTATTTCTGAGGCCTCTGTTCTGTTATATATCTGCTTTGGTACCAGCACCATGCTGTTTTGGTTACTGTAGCATAATGTAGCCTTGTTGTATAGTTTGAAGTTGGGTAGCATGATGCCTTCATCTTTGTCCTTTTTACTTAGAATTGTCTTGGCTGTATGAGCTCTTTTTTGGTTCCACATGAAATTTAAAGTAGTGTTTTCTAATTCTGTGAAGAAAGTCAATGATAGCTTGACGGGGATAGCATTAACAATTACTTTGGGCAGTATGGCCATTTTCATGATATTGATTCTTCCTATCCATGAGCATGAAATGTTTTTCCATTTGTTTGTGTCGTCTCTTATTTCCTTGAGCAGTGGTTTGTAGTTCTCCTCAAAGAGGTCCTTTACATGCCTTGTAAGCTGTATTCCTAAGTATTTTATTCTCTTTGTAGCAATTGTGAATGGGCGTTCACTCATGATTTTGCTCTCTATTATTGGCGTATAGGAATGCTTGTGATTTTTGCACATTGAGTTTGTGTCCTGAGACTTTGCTGAAGTTACTTATCAGCTTAAAGATATTTAGGGCTGAGACGATGGGGTTTTCTAAATATGTAATCATCTCATCTGGAAAGAGACAATTTGACTTCCTCTTTTCCTATTTGAATACCCTTTATTTCTTTCTCTTGCCTAATTGCCCTTGCCAGAAATTCCAATACTATGTTAAATAGGAGTGGTGAGAGAGGCCATCCTTGTTATGTGCCAGTTTTTAAGGGGAATACTTCAAGCTTTTGCCAAGTCAGTATGATATTGGCTATGGGTTTGTCATAAATAGCTCTTATTATTTTTAGATATGTTCCATCAATACCTAGTTCATTGAGAGGTTTTAACATGAATCCACTTCTCATTTTTTAACTTTTATAATAATCTAATAGTCTTATTCTACATTATCTTATAGACTTTTGTGAATTATAGTAGCTATCTCTTATACTTTTATGAGTTTCAAGCCTATATCTTTAATATAGATTTCTTCTTCATAGTCTCTATTAACATATCTTTAAATGCCAGTTGGGAATCTCTCCCTGGATATAATACAGCATTAAAGCTCAATGTGTTCAAAAAATGGAATGGCAGCAATAATCACCCATTTCCCTAAGCAAAAACTGCCATATATCAGACACTTTCTTCAATGTCCTCATTCATTTCTCTACATGTTGCATACAAATATACATGGAGGTGCTGAAATGGCATGCAGTACTATTTTCTCTGAATGGTCACAGTTTCATAGCTAACACAGAAGTCAGAAGGGTTTGTCCGTGTATTTGTTTGTTGAATTTTAATTATGAAACTAATGAGATGGGGCATCTTTACCCTAGAATTTACTGTATTTTCTTATCTGACTACAGTAATGAGAAGATTATTTGACATAACTGAAGCTAAAAGAGGGCATAAAAACAAAATATAATATGATGGATTTACTAAAATAAGCTCTTTTGCCTCAGAAAAGAAATAAATTTAATATTCACTTCAGATGATGACTATTGTTTCGTTAATAGTATACAAAATTAACTTCTTATACAAGCTCTTTTAGTATATCAAATATGTATAAACTAGTGAAGTTAATATTATATCTGTATGAAAGCTCTGGAGCATTCACTTAATTATTATAAACTAACATTTTTTGACTGATCAATGATGAATAAACATTCTGTTGAAAAGATAGAACATAAATTAATCAATTAGCAAATAAGTCTGTTTTTGATGTTTTGGGGGCTGAGCCAAGCAAATTGGTACTGAAAAAAATGCACACATATGTGTGTACAAGAAAACTGAATTATGAAACAAGCAGAACAAGCAGTGATCAATCCAAAATTACATTTTACAAAGTATAAACACATTTGGTTTTCAAGAAGAAAGTGAAGAGTATGGGCTGAGACCTTTGGAAAAAGTAGAAATTTGAACTGGCTCTTGGAAGACAAGAGCTAATGGAGGTGAAAGGAATAGAACAGGAATATATTTAGGAAACAACAACAACAAACAATGAAGAACATGGAAATTGGAAGCATGGCATTTGAAGGGAACAGGAAAGAGAAGCCCAGAATTTCAACCAATTTCTGGAGAGAGATAACAGAGAGTGGTGAAAGGCATCTAGAACTGGGTAACAAAACTGAAGAGTTAAGCCTAATCCCCTGCTCTGCTCCTGCTGTCTTTTTAGTGTGGATCAGGGTACTTTAACTTCAGGGAGCCTCAGTTCATTCACTTTCCACTGAGGACAACATGAGCCTTGCCTCTGCCCCTGTAACTGCAGAAATGAAATGAGACAATCCCTATGGCAGCGTGTTTTATACTACAAAGATTACATAAAGGGGACATTATTGAGGGTCAAAATTAATATTCCTTCCCACATGCAGAATGTGTTATTCCAGACACAATTAGGGTTGCTGCTGCTGCTGTTGTTGTTTTAATTAGCTGTATGTAGTCAGTTGTTGCAAAGGTGGGGTAGATTAAATAATTTCAGTGTAATATTTCTCCTATGCAGAGAAACACATCCAGATGCCTGCGACTTGTGTACAGAAGCTGCTTGTTTTTGTTGTTTGGTTGCTTACCTCTTGGTTTTATTATATTTTGTATTTCTTGTTTTCCTGGACACTATAGAGATGTCCAAGAGATATGATTGACATGATGGAAAGAATCCTGAACTTCTGACTGTTATGGGTCGAATTGTGTCCTCCCAAAATTTTTATGTTGAAGTTGTAAACCCCTACTACTTCAGAATGTGACATCATTTGGAAATCGGATAGTTGCAGATGTAATTAGTTAGGTTAAAAGGAAGTAGGCCCCAAATCCAATATAATTGGTATTCTTAAAAAAGAAGAAATTTGGCAACAGATATATACACAGAGAGAATGCCATGTGAACATGAAGACAGAGACCAGAGTGAAGCAACTACAAGCCAAGTAACACCAAAGATTGTCAGAAAACCACCAAAAGGAGTGAGACATGGCATAGATTCTCAGCTAACCCTGCTGGCACTTTGGTTTTGGACTTTTGGTCTCCAGGACTATGAGATAATAAATTTCTGTTGTTTAAATCACCTCACTGGGAGTACTTGACAAAGTACCTGGCAGCCCTAAGAAACTAGTACAATGAAATCAGATCCAGATTCAAATATTGAATCTATAGTAGGTATTCCACACCTACTGCATAAACTTCAATCAAGTCACACAGTAGCTTTGAGTTTCCATAAAAAAAATGTGTATTCTTCCTACCTCACAGCTTTGCATGGATCAAATAGGTAATATTGCCAACAAATTCTGTAGATGAATGAAAGTAACTGAAATTGTCTGTCAAAAAATTTCCTTTTATTTGCAATGCACTATCACAACTACAGAAGGTACATATTATACATAACTGTGACTTAGGGCACATCATTTTTTAAATGTGTCAGACACATTTAGACAGACACTTGTAGGTGTTTTGTATATTAAAATTCACGTGCTAGAACTATAAGTAATTTGACATTATTTAGCCTATTTTTTCCCCAATGTTGACATGAGACACATTACTATATTCACTGCAGTTGGCTGCTGGGATTAAATAAATTCTCAAAACTCTATTATATGCTTCAAAAATATATGTGTGTATATATTGTATGCCTATAATATATTTATGTGAGTATATGCATCTATGTAGGTGGGGATATGTATATATATATGTGAGTGTGGTATGTGTATATGTGTGTGTGCCTCCCTATTATTCAGTTTTAGCCAATGTGTACTAATTATCTAACAGTATATTATCAGTGCATAGAGGTGTCATGCCTCTGCTATAGTTTCATAAATGGTGTGACTCTAAGGAATAGAAAATGATGACCAAAAAAGACATTTTGTTAGGCCTAACAAGGATAAATAGGTCATAACACTGTGGAGTTCTACAGAAACAACAGAGTATTGCATGAAAAAATATGTAGTTACGTAGTATAATCCTTGCGCTGACATTAAAAGAAAAGAAAAACTGTCAGAGAAAAAAACATCAAAGGGTGCTGACTTCCCTTCGCCGGCTACACAGGCCAATGAGTTTAGCCCCAGTGGCTGTGACTGAGGACTAAGATGAGAAGCCCTGAAACAGAGGCGTAGGTTCTGGTGGTGGCTACACTGAAGAATCTAGCTTATTTTTAGGAGATCTGGCTTACTTTTAAGACAGTGATACACTTTGATGTTCTGAAATGAGATTTTTTTTTATAGCTGGAGTTGGGACTAGAAGAGCTACAGTGTGGGTTTAATATGCATGTTATTAGTACATATTTACATATATATATATGACACATGTGTATTATTATGGTCAATGGGTTCTTTAAACATATAAAATTTCACCACAGTATTTACCTAATTATAGAACTCTTAGATTTTTTTTTTAGAATTGTTATAGTTCAGACTTCTAATCTGTCTTCTCTTTTAACATTCTTTCTATGGCTCTTCATTTTCTAAGATCATCTCTTTGTTTTCACATAAATAATGGATATATGCATTTATTTTTGGTATTAATTCCATATTTCAGCTGCATAGCACTTTTACTTTTTAAAGTTTGCATCTTATATGTTTTTGTGTTATGCTGACCATATCCAAGTCATTTAAAATATCGGTTGATTATTATAGAGGATCTTTGCAACACTGAAAACAAATATAATATTGATTATATCTTTTCATTTGTAAGACTATATTTACTGGCCTATTTTTAAAAACTAGACAAATAGCATTTAGCAAGTCTACAATTGACTTCCTCAAAGACCTTCAAAGCATTTTAGTCTCATTGATCCTTATGTCATCCTTAAGATTACCTCTATGTGCAAAATCAATTCACCTGCAGTGATAATCAAGTCAGAAATAAAACCATTCACTTAGGCAAATATGAAACAATTTTGACTTTCAAAGTTAATTCTGATTTTTGGAAGACTGTGCCAGTGTGAAGTCAGATAGAAGACTTAAAAGTTAGGCCATATACTTATTTTCAAAAGACAGCAATTGAGAGATCCAGAAATAAGAAGATAAGTATAATAGCTAGTTCAATTTTATGTATGACCTAATAGCAAGCTATTAGATGAGAACCTTCATTTCTCTGCTTTTCAGCCCCCATTGTCTTATGTGGTCACTCCACAGATGAGTGTCAATGGTCTACATCAGTGCTTCTGAGCACCTTGACTGGCCCTGGTACCTTTTCTCCAATTTTGTACAAAGATGCAAAAGAAGTTTTGAGGAATATATAATCGATTTTAATAGAAAATTAAAGACAAGCCAGGGAAAGACAAGCCAGGGACTATCTTATTTTCTATCAGCTTTCTCATTCTCTATCAGCTTTTTTGTTTATTTCAACATATATGCCATTCTTCCTAACAAGAAAGACAACTGAATCATTTGTCTCACTAAAGAGTATTAAAATATATATGCCCTTTTTGCTCTACCCCAAAATTAACTTTTCAAGATCTTTTATTTTAATAAATAATGATGTGTGTCTCATAGAGAAAATTTTTACCATGAAAGTAAAAGTGTCATTTCTCTGCAGAACTGATTTTCTGCAGAAGAAAGATTATTGACTTAGGAGTTCAAAATTCTAAATTTAAGTCTTATCTCCCCAGTTTGTAAGATGTGTTTCCTTGGGCATTTTATTTTTTGTTTCCATCAGGTTCTCCACTGCATTATCTAAAATATTACTTATTTATAAGTAATAGGATTTTTTGGGGAAATGGATTACATAATAAAAGCAAAGCAGTTGGAAAAAGGAATATTTTTACAAGTGTTAATTATACTCATTGCTGCTCATTGCCCACATCCTGCACTAAACAAAACTTTTCTTAATAGGTTTCTATCAAATATATCATATCTGGAAACATAGGGCATTACATTCAACTTCTGTAAGAGAACAGATACCCTGTAGGGAAACTTTCAATCACAGTTCATTAAAACGGTATAACCTATTTCTTTCAACTTTGAGTGATGAGCTCTCTGCTGCTCTTTTGATTATATAAAATCAATAGAATCTTTAATATGTATTTCATATCTTCAGGCTCCTCTACAGGTTACCTCTGAGTAAAGCAGTAGAAGTGATTCATCAAGGCACATACATGTGTGATTCCAGAAAGACAAGGAGAGTTCAGAGAAAGAAGAGTTCAGAGAACTGGCTTTGCCTCTAATTTATAATCTATTCATTCCTCAGATAATGTGGAAAGTTCTAACATTTTTAATACTGGTCCAAGTGGATGTCATCCTTTATGATAAAAAAAGATTCCCCTATGATAATGAAGATGACTTGTAAGTTTTAGGACTCATTGGGGTTTAAACGTGCAAATTGTTTACACAAAATCCATTCTCTCTTGAATGGGCCTAAAATTTAGGACCTTTGTAATAAAACATATTTGTCATTTCATTCCCTGATCATTTTATTCTTAGTTTATGGATTCTGGAAAATTCAGCATGGATTTGGAATATTTCACTGTACCTTCTACCAACATTAATGATTAAAGTAATCTTACTTCTCTGGCTTCATTTTAGTTAGTCTAATAAGCCAGTTTTGTTTCCTTTTTTTTTCTTCTGCTTAAAGAGAGTCTTTAGAATTGTGTGATCTGGTATGTTTATCCATTCTCCAATTTTGTTTATTTTCTTTATTTTAAAACATTGTTTTTCATCAACATTTACCAACCACTGTACTTACATTTGCATTTGACACTTCTCTAATCCATGCGCTGTAAGGCTGTAATGCTATGCTATCTAAAGCAGTTATTTGCAGTGTGGTGTTAATGAAACTCATGTCATAATTTGATTCCCTACATAGATCCTTGAAAATAAAATAATATATCTATGTTCCAAAGTCACAGACCACAGATGAATCACAGGCACCTATTTGATATAATGGAGACAACACAATGAAAACTTCTCATTTTTATCAGAAAAATAACCATGTGTCCTTCTAATGTTGTATTGATAATCAAGTTTTGTGTAAAGTAAACCATTCCAAGCTGGAACAATGTCAAAGTTTTAGGGTAAGTCATTTCCTCAGAATGATATCTGAAATTTCTTTTGTATGGCACAAATAAGTTAATTTCAAATTTAAAGATGAAGTTAAATAGTACAGTCACCTAGAGAAAAAGCATAGTGAACAAGTTATCTCACAGGGCCACTGATTTGGGAAACTTGGCAAACTATATAGCCACAGAGCCTAACCACCAGAGAAAAGCATCTCAGACTTGGGGTGAAAAATGATTTTAATATAAGTGATATTCAGTGCCTTGAATAATAACCATGAAAGGATATTCTATTTATTGAATAATGACTCAATTTGCACTAACACTCTTGAATTACTAATAGAAGTATAAAAAACCATTAGGCATTATAAACTAAATTTTAGGGCATGTATGTCTATATACTAATAGGCATATAGCCATTGACAATGTCTGCTCATGTTCATTGAAAGATATGGACAAGAATGTGTCATAATAGTGCAGCAAAATACTCATCATAATAGCAAAAAACTCAAAACAACTAAAATGTGCACTAAACTTAGAATGGCATATTCATAAGATGTGATTGTGTACAAAACTAAAATTAATCTACAGCTACATCTAACAACTTGGAATATTCTCATACACATAACATTAATTGAAGAAAGAATCAGATACAAAATAGCGTATTGTTATAACATTTAAAATATCTAAGACTATCCTGTATTATTTAAAGTTAAATCCTTAGGAGGTCATATTATAAAAAAATGGTGCTGAGTATTTTCTATTTAATTATATAAAAATACAGAGGTCAGTATACACTGTGGAAAATTATACAACCATAAAAAAGAACAAGATCATGTCTTTTGCAGGGACATGGATGGAGCTGGAGGCCATTATGCTTAGCAAACTAAAATAGGAACAGAAAACCAAATAGTGCATGTTCTCACTTATAAGTGGGAGCTAACGAATGAGAACACATGTACACAAAGAGGGGAACAACACACTGAGACTTTCAAAGAGAAGAGGGTGGGAGGAGGGAAAGAACCAGGAAAATTACTAATGGATACTAGGCTTAACACCTGGGTGAAGAAATAATCTGTACAACAAGCCCCAATGACACAAGTTTGTCTATGTAACAAACTTGCGCTTGTATCGCTGAACTTAAAAGTTTTAAAAAATGCAAAGGTCAGATTACTGGTAACCTTTGTGGCAAGGAAAGGTATTGGTTGAAAGAAAATAAGAAAGAATTTTGAGACTGTGATGTATTATTTTATGCTACATCATTTTGAGCTGAATTCATTTGAGAGAAACTTTTCTAAATCTGTGATATATTTCACATATCCAAAGTTTATATCATTTTCATACATCTTTTAAAATTTCTTTAGAGCTGAGTATTGGCCTGTATATGATTTGCATTCACAGAGGGAATATGAAAGTGAATGAACCTACTGTACAGAAGAGCTAGATATTAGATTACAATCTCCCTCCCTTTTATGTTGTTTAACTGGTATCCAAGATTTTTAAAAACATCCACATGGATATGTGTGTGCATGCATGCATATGTGTATATATGAAAGGAACAACTCAACAATTTGTAGCTTATTGCAAAACCTGAAATTTAGAACTAGGTGCTACCATTAACTTCATCATGTTACAGTAATTTATGTGACCAAATTTTAAGCTGTCAGACAACTATCTCACAAAACTTTCTTAGGAACTAATTTTAAATACAAAGACATCATATTATTGTGACCCCATATTTTATCAAAATTGAGATGGACCTTAATATAATCTTGACATTTACAATAATTTTACATTTAAAAAATTTTTTCATTATTTGAAAAAAGAAAGTATGTATGTCTGAGAATAGAAAAAAAACAACTTAAAAAATAGAGTCAACTTAGTATCATGTTTCCTGCTACAGAGGGTAAGAAAGCAGTGAGTGATATTTTATTACACTTTGACCTTCCACCACTTATCAGTCACATCCATATTTATGTCTGTTTGCTTTGCTTCCTCAGGGGCATCTATTCTCTAAATATGGCCTCTCTATCTCAGCATCTATTATTGACTTTTTCTAATCTTATTATTTCTGCTGATATTTACTCTGCATGTCATTTTTGCTTTCCCAGCAATATACATTGATGTTCATCCATGAGGAATGCTTACATTACCAGCCTAAACAAATGAAATTAGAGAAGTAAGGTGGTCAGGCCTAGATCCTGATTGAACAAAAGAGCAAACATCTACTTGGAGGGCAAAGCAAAGAATTTAAACTGGAATTGGCATGTAAAGCCAGTATTGACAGCAGTGACTCAAGACCTGTTTTTGCTGTGTTTCGGCATATTTTGATCTTTTAATAAGTTCCTGGCTTAAATCTTAAGAGAAAGCAAGAAATAAAAATCTTACTGTGAGATAAAATCAGATATTTAAGTGCTTTGCTTTGTTTTTAACATTTTGGTGTGGAGGAAAGGCTGTAATCTTTGGATTCAAACAAATTTGGAGTCAAATTCAAGCTCTTTCACTTAATAGGCGTGTTACCTTAGCAGTCATAAACCCTAGTGCGTTTATCTAGAAAACTAGATAATGTGATTCTCAGTGTTGGTGGTGAAGCTTACTGTGAGGTGATTGGGTCATGGGAGCACATCCCTCACAATGGCTTAGCACCATCCTCTTGGTAGTGAATAAGTTATCACTCAGTCCATATGAGACCTAGATGTTTAAAAAGGGCATAGGATCTCCCCCTTCTCATTCCCACTCCCTCTGTGGTCATATGATTCCCTGCTGCCTTTCAGCTTCTGCCATCACTGTAAGCTTCCTGAGGCTCTAACCAGAAGCAGATGCCGTCACCATGCTTCCTGTAAAGGGTGCAGAACTTTGAGCCAATTAAACTGCTTTTTAAATTAATTCATAGTGTAAGCTCTTCCTTTATAGCAACACAAGAAAAGATTCTGTGTGTGTGTGTGTGTGTGTGTGTGTGTGTGTGTGTGAGAGAGAGAGAGAGAGAGAGAGAGACTATTACCAAAACCAAGAAAAAGAACATATTCCTCACTCCTTTGTAACCCTTTCCTTCCACCATATCCGCAGGCAACCATAACTTGTCATCACAAAAGATAAGGTTGCATTTTGCAAAATTTTGCATACGTGAAAACATATGCTCAAACACTATGTATATTATTTTTGTGATTGTATTATTTTATAATTATTTTCAGTTTCATTTACATTGTAGCATGGATCAGTAGTTAACTACCTTTTATAGTTGAATAATATTTCATCATTTACCTATTTTTATTCACTTAGAGAAAGACTTTTAAACTATTAATAGTTTTTAGTTATTACAAACAAAGCTGCTACGAACATTTTTGTTTAAATCTTTGTGTGGAAAAAATACTTCGTTTCTTTTGGGTAGATAGCTAGCAGTGGGACAGTGGGATCAGATGGTAGCATATACTTCACACAAAGTTGCCAAAATATTTCCAAAGCATTAATATCACTTCACATTTTCACTAAAAAGGTCTGAGAATCTTAGTTTCTTTGCATTTTTGACAATACTTGGTGCCATATGTCTTTCCAATTTTGATCATTCTGATAGATGTATAGTGACATCACTTTGTGGTTTTAGCTGGCATGTTCCCAATTTGCAATATTTTGATTATGTTTTAGTTTGTATATCTGCCATTGATTTTTATACCTTGGTGAGGTGTCAGTTCAGATATTGAGTGTATTTTTAAAAAAATTTTTTATTGCATTTTAGGTCTTGGGGTACATATGAAGAACATGCAAGATTGTTGCATAGGTACACACATGGCAGTGTGATTTGCTGCCTTCCTCCCCTTCACCTGTATCTGGCATTTCTCCCTAACCTATCTCTCCCCAACTCCTCACCCCCTACTGTCCAGCCCTTATTTCCCCCCCAACAAACCCCAATGTGCGATGCTCCCCTCCCTGTGTCCATGTGTTCTCATTGTTCAACACCCACCTATGAGTAAGAACATGCAGTGTTTGATTTTCTGTTCTTGTGTCAGTTTGCTGTGAATGATGGTTTCCAGGTTCATCCACGTCCCTACAAAGGACATGAACTCATTGTTTCTTATGTCTGCATAGTATTCTATGGTGTATATGTGCCACATTTTCTCTGTCCAGTCTATCATCGATGGGCATTTGGGTTGGTTCCAGGTCTTTGCTGTTGTAAACAGTGCTGCAATGAACATTCGTGTGCATGTGTCCTTATAGTATATTGTGTGTATTTTTAAAAAGCGTATTGTTGTCTTATTGAGTATGTGAACACAAACATACTTGCACACACACATATGAAGTTTATGTGTGTGTATATGTCAGTATATATCAAATGCTTTATCAGATATATAATTTACAAATATTTTGTCCAGTCTATGGTTGTCATTTTGTGTCCTCAAGAGGATTGTTTGAGGAAAAGAACTTTTTAAAATGTTGATGAAATATAATTTATCAAACTGTTCCTTTTTTGATCATTCTTTTAGTATTATATTGAAAAAACTTTTGGTTCAATCAAGGTTACAAAGATTTTATCCTATGTTTACTTATAGAAGTTTATACTTTTGTAAATTACACTTAGATCTATAATAAATTATGTATTAATTTTTATTTGTGGTGTGAAATATGACTCTAACTTTTTATTATTAGAAATTGTCATATGGCTATCTAAATAGTCCATCAAAATTTAGACAATCTTTTGTCCAAAAAAATAATTTTATGCTCTTATTGAAAGCAATTAACCACACATGTACAGGTCTGCTTCTCGAATATGTATTCTATATCATTTATCTGTGTATATATCTTTATGCTGATATCACACTGTCTTGATTACTGTAATGTTCACTCTCTAACATTACCCTTATTCAGAGGCATTTGGTTGCTTTAGTTTCTGTGCACTTTCACATGAATTTTAGAATTGGTTTGTCAATTTTTATAAAAGTACCTGTTGTGATTGTAATTGAGATTACAATGAATCTATTAATCAGCTTAGAAAGAAATAATAGCTTTAATATATTGATGTCTTTGAACCCAGTATTAGAGCTCTCCTTTGATTGAGAGCTGCTTTGGTTTCTTTCATACGTATTTTGTAGTTTTCAGTGCATAGGTTTTTCTCATGATTTGGCAAATTTATTCCCAAATAATTTATATTTTGATGCTACTTTAATTGGTATGATCTATGTATTTTACCTTCTGATTTTTTGCTTGTGTATAGAAATACAATTAATTTTGGTATATTCACCTTGTATGTTGTAAACTTTGTAAACTAATTTATTATTTGTAGGAGCTTTTACATAATTTAAATCAAATATTTACATAGATGATCACATAATCCATGAGGCAAATCAATTTTACTTCTTTCTTTCCAATCCATCATTTTTAAAATAAATTTTCTTTTTCTTGCCTTATTACACTGGCTAAACACTTCTACACAATATCAAAAGAACGTGGTGAGAGTAGATATCTTTAATTTGTTTCTTATATTTGGAGAAAGCATTCAGTTTTTCACCCTGATATATGGTATTCCCTGGAGGGTTTTCATTTATGCGCTTGATTGGGTTGAAGAATTTTCCTTTTATTCTTCATTTATTAAGTGTTTTCTTAATCACTTGAATTTTGTCAAGTGCTTTTTTGTATCTATTTATAAACTCGTGATTTTTATTTGGCAATATGTTGAGTTATATTAATCTGTTTGCAAATATAAGAGTAGTCTTTCACTCCTGTAATATATAATACTTTGTCATTATAGCTTAAATTTTATAATTGTTTAGATTTGATTTTCTATAATTGTGTTTGGAAATTTTTAATACAGTTACAAAAAAATGTGCCTGTCATTTTCTTTTCATGCAATCTGTTTTTCTGATTTTGGTATTTGGATAATGTTGATTATTCCATAATGATTGGGTGAGTATTTTATTCATTTAAATACTCTGAAATAGTTTGTGTAGCACTCGTATTATTTATTCATTAAATGTTTCATAGAATTCATTAGTGAAATAATGTAGGCATGAGGTTTTCTTTGTAAGAATTATTTTAAATAGAAATTCACTTTATTAAATAGATATGAGATTATTCTTGATTTCTGTTTTTTAGGAAAGTTTGGTAGTTACTGTATTTAAAGGAATTTATCCATTTCATCTGTTATTGAATTTTTTGACAAAAGTTGTTCATAATGTTTTTCTTATTATTCTATCTAAAGTTATTTATCTCAGGTGATGTCATTGTTCTCATTTTTTATACTGTTAATTTATTAATTTGATCTTTTTTATTGTACTTTAGATTCTGGGGTACATGTGCAGATTATGCAAGATTGTTGCACAGGCAGATTCATGGCAAGGGGGTTTGCTGCCACCATCCCCCCATCACCTATACCTGACATTTCTCCCCATGTTGTCTCTCCCCACCCTCCCACTGTCCCTCCCCTATAATTTTATCTTTTTATCCTGACTAGTTTGTTTGTAAGTTTATTACTTTTATTGATAGTCTTAAAAAACTAGGTTTTGGTTACATTGATTTTCTCTGTTGTTCTGCTTTCCATTTCAATTTTTTTTTCTATTTTATTTTTAATACAGTCTTTCTTATTCATTGTATTTTTGCTATTACTTTTGCAATTTCTTAAAGTGAAAGCTGAGGTCATTGATTTGACACCTATCTTTATTATTAATATATTCATTGTTATATATTTCTCTAAGCACTACTTTGATTTGTTGTGGTTTTACTTTCATTGAGTTTACAATATTTTCTAATATCTTTCACTTTTCTCATACTCATAGATTATTTAGAAGCATATTATTCCATTTCCAAGAGCTGGAGGGAATATATTAGGTGTAATTTAAATTCCTTCAAATTTATTAAGACTTGTTTACTGGCCCAGAATATAGGCCGTGTTTGTGAAAACTTCATTTATACTTTAAAAGAGACTTTCTTCTGCTTTGTTAATAGAATGTTTTGTGTCAATTTTCTCTTGTTGGATGATAGTGCTATTAAAATCTTTTACACTATATTGATTTTCTTTGTGCTCATTTTACCAATTGTTGATAAAATAGTGTAAACCAAAAATGAAATCTTAAGCCCTGCTGCCAACTAAATAAACCCTTTCTTGGCCAGAGGGATCCCAAAGAAAATCTGAAAAACTGGTGCAGGCTGTGATGGAAAGCGACGTTTGACATGCTTCACCCTTTGAAGTTTAGACACAACTGACTAGCATTAACATTAAAATAGAAATCATAAGACTGTCAAAACAGACTGTAGTAATAAGGTACCCAACTCCAACCTGACTCAACTTGGAGTTCTGTCACATGACAGAAGGTGGCCTTGAAGAAAATAAAAATATTTTATACTAAAATAAATGTTCTTTGATATATTTTGAAATGGCCCTGAAAAGACATCTCTTGTGAAGGAAATTTGCATTCTGTAGAGAATCTTCTTCACTTATTAAGTCTTTTCTGGACAATCTGACATCTTTTAAGGTCCATGAGAGACATTCAACATCTATTCTCTCTAAATGTTGTTACCTAGAATTTTCATCTGCATAATAAGAACCTTGGCTTTCACAACCCCCTTAACTCAAGCATTTCCTTATGCTGACTTCTCTTTAAGCAGAGTTTGTCCCTTTCAATCAGTTGCCAATCAGGAAATCTTTTAATCTGTCTATGACCTTGAAGGCCTTACTTTGATATGCCCCACTCCTATTGGCTGAACCCATGTATACCTTTTATGTATTCATATATGTCTTTGCCTGTAACTTCTTTCTCCCTAAAATGTATAAAACAAAGCTGTAATCCAATCGTTTTGAGCATACGTTCTCAGGACCTCCTTGGACTGTGTCAAAAGCCGTGTTCACACACAATTGGGGCAGAATAAACCTCTTTAAGTATTTTACAGAATTGGGATTTTTTTTTTTTTGCCAGTAAAGATATTAAGAATTTTGATTATTATTTGTAGATTTGTCAGTTTTTCTCTACAGTTATTAGAGTTGCTGCTCCATATTTTAAATCTTTGCCATTTTAAGGCATTCTCTTTGGATATATATATATATATATATATATATATATATATATATATATATTTTTTTTTTTTTTTTACTATACTTTGAATGCCAAATTAAGTGTATGTAGATACCTTATGGCAAAACTAATTTTGCCCCCCAAAAAAGAAAAAAAGCCCAAAACACTTTTAAAAAATTTTATTAGAAACTTTATCATACTGGAGGTTTTGAATATCTACCTAATTTGGGGCAATTTTTATTTGCTTAAATAAACAGTATACAATTACAAATTTTTAATTTGGTTTATGGGACATATTCTCTTACAAGGAAAAAATTTAAAAATGTAACATACCTATGTATTTATTTCACAATATTTACCAGCCAAGTTATGCTTCAGTGGTGATTTAGAATGTTTTCCAAAAAGCTTTGTGTATCCCTCTATTCTGTGCCCTCTGAATTGTCCCTAACAATTATTTCTACTTTCGTTTCCTTGGTGTCAGCTATATAGACTTTTGCGGCATCCAAGGAATAACTTTCATGAATAATTACTTCTGCTGAACTTAAATGTTAAAAAAAGAAAGTGCCCTCAATGAGCTTAGAGAAACTCATCTTCAACTTGTATTACAGGCTTAAGCACATTACCAAACAAATGTATAATAGATAACATTTTCTCAAAAATAAAGAGGTAGTAATTTGCCTCAGAATTTTTTTAAAATTTGAATGCTATCAGAAAACAGGATCCCTCTTAAAAAAGACAAGTGATTTGGTACCAAAAATAAGTTCTCCAATTCAGAGTGGTGAATACAAATCTCATGTTGATAACTCTAACCCAATTCTTCAGTTAAACCATCCCAGATAAGAACACAGCAGGGTGGAAGAGATCAAAAGTTGTGGGGTGTGGATGGTCCTTGTTAGTATGACATAGGGAAATGAAAATGTTCTATTAATTGTGTTTTTTTAACTTGGAAAAAGTAGCAAACCAGTCTGTTTCAAAAGCTAAACAAATAAAAAGGAAGACATTATTAGCAGAATATCAAACTCTGTGTGTGTGTGTGTGTGTCTATCTAGATTTAGATTTAATAAAGAGATTTAAATAGATGATAGATAGAGACAGATAGATGACATATGATAGATAGATAGATACTAGATTTTCATTTACAAATATTAACAAGTATACTCAGATTTGAAAACATGAGCCACTCTCCCTAGAAATATTTTAGGGGCAGGGAATAGTAGGTATCTTCTATTTAGTTCAATACTGTGAAAAAGAAGTTGTAACTACCTAAAGTCAGGTCAGTGAAGCTTTGCTTAACTGTCACTGTTAAAATTATAAAAAGTTTACTGAAAATGAATAGCTAGTGAACTATTTGTGTGTATGTGTATATATGTATTCTGTTGGGCTGTTTAGAAGGGCTGGAAGATAGAAATCCTTTTCAATGGCTATTGTACTGACTCCATGCTAACTGTGGGGCATTGAGTAACCCACTACAGAGGATGTAGTGGTAGAAAGCCCATGGAGATTAGGTCATATATAAGTAAGCTAAGCAATATTTTTCTTCATCGAATGGATAACAAAGAGATGCAGCAGAATTTTGATTATATAGTCCATTTCCAATTTAATCTGGCCATCGATAAAACTCTGCCGTATTCCTAGGAAACCTATCTGCTCATCAAGAGTCCCTTCTTCCTAATTGCCTTGTTTCTATACAACACCACCCCAGGTCAACCAAGTACTTATCTTTTTATACACTTAAAGGGCCTGTAAATGTATAATTTAGAAAAATGAAAGAGAAACCAAAACTTTAGATTCTAGTTATAAGAAAGATTTAATATTAACTAGATTTCAATTTTAAATGTAAATCTACAGAGGATTAACTATACATCATGTAGGCTATTCGTCATTCACATCTCACTGTGGCTTGATTTAAATTTTGTGTTTCATTCTTGTATGGATACTCTCCTTTTGTGCTTGCTCTGTCCCTCCAGCTAAGGTACATAACTGGAGTAAATGAATATTTACTGGAGTAGCTGGGGAAGTGATGAGACAGTAGCGATGACTGAGCATATCAGCAATAAGAGAGCAGCATATTAGCAATAGCCTCCTAGAAAATAAGGAGAAAGGCAGCAGAAAGCTGTGGAAAGGTGATGACATGGTACACCGTAAAGAAAACCAAAATATAACGAAACTAGGTATAAGCTTTTCCAAAATAAATCCCTAAATTAATTAGCATTCTTCCTCCGAAATGAAGAACTCTTCTAATTCATATACATCAACTTTTATTGCTCCTCAAATAAATTGCACCAATCTGCAAAAGTAATTTAAGGACAGATGAAACCTAAGACTCCATACTCATTCTGACATCTGAGACTAAGTCAGTTTCCTCAAGGGGATAAATGTAACAGCATTACTACAGGCACAGAATACTAGATCTTCATTCATGAATTTTAACAAGTATGCTTTTCAGATTTGAAAATATGAGCCACTTCTCTCTAGCAACATTTTAGGGACAGAGAAAAAATAGGTATTTTTTTAATTAAGTTCAATATTGTAAAAAGGAAGTTATGACTACCTAAAGTCAGGTCAGTGAGGTGCTTTTGAACTGCCACTGTTAAAATTGTAAAAAGCTTAATGAAAGTGAATAGCTAGGAATTAAAGGAAAAATCCCCATGTGCACTGAACAGATGCAGTGCAAGAGGAATGCAAAAGGAAAAATGTATAATGATACTTAGGCTACAATACAGACAGGTATAGTATAAAATAGAATCAGAGAAAGCAAGAATCAGAAAGAAAAGGAAAACTATCCCGGGAGTGATCAAACTTCTAGGGAAATAAATTCAGCTTCAGAAAAACTGAGAAAACTGGTGTGAAATGTTTCTTCTCATTTTGTTGATCATCATTCCCAAATCATGTTCCTTAATATAAAATGTGTTTTAAAGAGTAAATATAACTTATAAACTTATAAATATAGAACTTTATAAATTATATATGTATAAGGAATTTAATTTACAGACTTACAAAACAGTAAGTTTTATGTTTAGATATAGTCTTTAATATTTTGTATTTTCTGGTCCCTGGTGTTTTAGGCAGTTTATTTGGTGAGGTCCTGTTTTCCTGGATAGTGTTTATGCCTCTGGATGTTCATCTGTGACTGGACATTGAAGAGTTGGGTATTTATTGTAATCTTTGCACTCTGGGATTTTTTGTACCTGTCACTTTTGGGAAGGATTTCTCGGTATTCCAATAGCCTTAAGTGTTGTGATCTTAACTGTAGTTGCATTAGAGCTATTCCAACCCCAGTAATGCTGTGGTCCTTGCACACTCATAGAGGTACTGCCTTGATCGTCTTAAATAAGATCTGGAGCATCTGGACCAGGCAGAGACTCTTGATCTTTTCCCTTGCTTTCTCTCAAACAAATAGACTCTGTCTATCTCTGTTCTGTACCTCCTCAAGCTAGGGGTGAGTTGACACAAGCACCACAAGCACCCTTGTGGCCAACATCAATATGACAGCTGGGTAAAAGCTGAAGGCAGCATAACACTGGGTCTTGCCTAATGCTTTCTGTAATCACTTCCTGGCTACTGCATATGTTCTCTGAAGGCCCTGGGGCTTTACAGCCAGTAGGTAGTGAAGCCAGCCAGGTTTGTGTACTTCTCCTTAGGGCAGTAGGTACCCTGGGTCTCCAGCATGCCCAGAAGTGGCGTCCAGTAGCCGGGGATTAGAGTCAAGAATCTTAGAAGTCTCCCTGGTACTTACATTGTACTGTGGCTAAGCTGACATTTGAACCATGTGATACAATTTTTCCCACTCTTCCCTTTACTTTCCCCAGGCAGAGGAGCCTCACTTACGGCCACCAGCACCACAGGCCCACGGGGAGTATTTTCAGGCTACCACTGATATTCCCTCAAGACTCAAGTGCTTGTGGTGAATGCTGCCTGGCCTGGGACACACCCTTAGGGTGTACATTCCCCTCTGGCCCATGGCATGTCTAGAAATGCTATCCAAGAGCCTAGGCCTGGAACTGAGGACCCTAAAAGCCTGCTTGGTTCTCTACCCCTCTGTGGCCAAGCTAGTACTTAATGTGCAAGATAACATCCCCCTTTACTTTCCCCTCTGCGTTTTCTTAAGCAGGAGGAGTCTCCTTGTAGCCACCACAGCTGGTAATGTGCTGTCTGTCCTGAAGTCACCAAGTCTCAGAGTCTCACCCACAGTCCATGGCATGTTGCCTGTGTATCGCTGTTGGTTATTTATGGTCCAAGGGCTCTTCAGTCAGAAAGCTATGAATCTTGCCAGGATTAGCTCCTTCCCCTCAAAGCAGTAGTTTCCCTTCTGGTCCACGGTGGGCCTAGAAATGTTGTTCGGCAGCTAGGTTTTGGAAAGCGTGCTTCATGACTTTGACTGGTGCTCTATCCTAGTGTGGCTAAGCTGCTATCCAAGATGCAAGACAAAGTTGTCTTTACTCTTTCCTCTCCTCCCTCTAGTAAAGAGTAGGGAGTCTCTTTTGGAGCTGTGAGCTGTGCAGTCTGGGGTTGTGGGAGAGCTGAGGCAAGCATTCCCTTAGCCGCCTCTGCTGGTTGGTGTTTCAGTAGGCCATGAGGCCCCCAGGTCTCCTGGCTCTGGGCCCAGTTCAGCAGAAGGAAACACCTAGGAGTTGCAGTCTTTGTGGCCCAGCCTGCCTTTCAAGTTTATTCAGAGCCCCACAGCCTTTAGCCCACATTCCTGTCTTGTTGAAACTCAAGTTCCAACCCCTGGGATGGGTAATGTCTCTCTACCTCAGGCTGGCTTAAATACTTAGTCCCGGGGTGCACATCAGCTGAGTTCAGCCTGGTTTTGCTTTCTACTATGACAGGGCAGTACCAAGTTTAATGCAATATCACAATTGCTGTGTATTCCCTCTTCTAAGTGTACAGTTGTTTTTCTATGTCTTCAGTGTCTCTTTCAGTGATATAAAGTTAAAACTAGATACTGTTAATGCTAACCTGATCTTTGCTTCTCATGATACTGATTTTTTGGTGTAGATAGTTATTAATTAGTGTCCTTGTGGGGAGATACATGCATTTTTTTTGTGTTTTAAATTTAAATGCAAAATTTTAAATTTACCTCAAAATATAAAGAATTAAAAATTATATATTTAAAATAAAATATGCTTAACTTGTTCATTTTAAATTTAAGTTTAAAAAGCTGAAAGAGTACTCTTGCCTATTTGGTATTTTAGGATAGTGGATAGAGTTGTACGTATAACATCCCTTTTTCTAGTAAATTATTCTAACATGTCCACATGGAAGAAAATATCAGACACTTACAGCACATCACTTGAAAAAATATATTCCTTATGTGTCAATATCTTAAATGTTCAAAAAAATATTATTACTGAGAAAAATCTAAACAATTGCTAATTAATTGTACTAATCTGTACTGTCTTTGCCACTGAAAACTTACACCTGATTTTTCCTGCCCTATGCCAAGTTTGCCTCTTCCCTATGTTGATTTCAATCTGTATCCTTTTGCAGTAATAAGTCACAATAGTAATTTTAATAACTTTTTCCATTCTTATGCATCATCGTTCCATAAATGGTCTTGGGGACTCCTGATATAGGAGAGGATCAGAGCACCATTGACAGAAGGAAGAAGAAAATGTTGTAAGTATAAGAAAGAATCACTTCCAGGACCCCCACTGATATCAATGTCTCTGGATATTCAAATCCCTTATGTAAAATGGCATCAAATTTCCATATAACCTATGCATATCCTCCTGTGTTTGTTGAATCATCCCTAGTTTACCTATAATACCTAATATAATATAAATGTTATGGAAATAAAAACTATATCATTTTTTATTTTTACTAATTTTATAGTTGTATTGCTATGTTTTTTTGGAAATAATTTTGATCCAATTGGTTGAGTCCGTGAATGTGAAACCCATGGATACGGAAGGTCAACTCTAATCACAAATGGAACACTTTAGAAGCACTCTTAGAATTAAAAAAATATATTTAATAGATGTGTTCTACAAAAATACATAATCTCTATTTTCTTGGTCTAATTAATAAGGACTTTAAAAAATGATAATTTACATACAATAATATAGATAAACCTCAAATAGAGCATAGTAAATAAAAGAAGGCAGCCAGTAAAAAACAAAAACAGAAAACCTCTATTGTATATGTTTCCATTTACATGACATTCTTCCAAAGTTAAAACCATAGGGACACAAAGCAGATTGGATGTTGTCTAGTGTTTGATTTTGAGGTGGGCACTGGAAAATTTTGGACATGTTGTAACTGTTTTATATTTTAACTGAGGTGTGGATTCATAACTGTAAACTATAAAACTGAAAATTGTACACTAAAAAGTATGAATTATCTGTGTATTAATTAATTCTTAATATTTAAAAAATTGAAAAAATCAGGGATTAAAAAGGTGAGCATTCATGTGGTCTTTCAATAAATACTTACGTGCTGCTTTCCATGTGCCAGATGCTGGTGACACAGTGGTGATGAAAGACGAAAAGCACTACTCTCAGTAAACTTCAAGTGGATTGATGAAGAGATCATGTGACAGCAACCAGTTGAACTTATTAGGCCTTTAGTGAAAGTCTACATTGCAAAATGTCTGAGGTGATGAGAGAAAAGGAACAGGGAAGTCAGATTAGCCATGAAAACTCGTGCCATTTATCAACACAATTCTAAGTCAAGAAAACATCAATACTCATAAAGAAACAAATATTTAGGGAAAAGACACCACTAGCAAAAATGAGGTATAATTTTCATATTTGTGTAACATACAGGTATTATATATAAAAATATTAATTTTATAGAAGTAATTTTTATCAAAATATTAATGTTAATTAAAATGATGGTGTATCAATTCAGTTTTCAAAGATGGTCACCCATCTGTAAGAGTAAATAGCTACTGCTTCAAGTGATCTAGAAATCAAGGTTATAATGTTAATTGTTTTACAATAAAAATTATAATATCTACTGTGAAAACAGGGATTTTTTTATGTGAACAAGATTATAAAATGGAAGTAGAAACATATATATCCAAGCTTTGGTGTCCATAACATAAACTGAACTCTATAAAAGAAATTTAAAACTCAACTTGAAATATATAATTGGTGAATAAAAACATTATCTTGCTAGAAAGATTTTAGTCACTGTGTCTACAGTGTTTCTAAGCAATTTATTTTTTCTCTGACAGACACACATTTTATATATCTGAGAAGCTCTTGTCTTCAGATATACCTCAGTAATTTTCTGCTATAGCTAGCTGTCATGGAAAGATTTTTGATGCTAAAAGAAAGCTACTGATTTCTCTTATCGCTGAATCTGATTTGTGTTTGAGTCTTCTTTCCATCTCAAGTTTCTGATATTCAAATGTTCAATTTATTTTCAACTTCATGAGAATTTTTCTCACATTGCAATTTAAGGCCTATTTGAAAAGATCACAGGGAGTCCATAAAACCATAAGACACTGGATAGACACAGTTGGCATTTGTAACACAGAGAATAAAACATTTACATATTTAGTATTTAAGGGGAACATGAAAATAATTATTGTATACCTTTAGGGATGTAATTGATACAGGCCTCTGTTTTGTGTCATTTGAGCATAAGTAATGACATGGCAATTATTGAGATATCAGGACTGATATTATCTCTCTAAGTTTTACATATATATATATATATATACACACACACATATATTTATATACATACATACGTATATGTTCAATGACTAGCTCTTATCTTTTTGTCTCCTGGTCCCTAATTCAGAGACACAAGTAATAATAACTCACAGATTTAAGGTTATATACAGCTATTCCAGTATTAGTTTTATCATTATTTTATTTTTTATTTTGAGCCAAATAACTTAAATTCTCTGGCTTTTTGTTACTTCCACTGTAAATTAAAAAAACTGAACTAGGTGATTTCTCAGTTTGCCCTCTCTCTTAATTTGAGTTTTCTTAAAAGTGGAGTTTGACACAGCATTTAGGTGTCAGTAGTTTTGGAAGATGTAATTCATGGAGCAGGAGTGAGGAGAAGGAAAAGTGAGAGTAGAAGAGAAAAGTTTAATGAAACGGTATCATCAAAGTTGTAGCTCTACCAAACCCATGGAAGCTGTGAGTAGTATACAAAGCGCCTCTAAGAAATAATTGGGCAATGAACAGTCACACTGGCTCTCATCCCCTGTAAGGTGAAAATCATCCCTGAGGATGATAACTCTCCCGAAATATGTCGGCTGCTCCTGTGCTTGGGTAGGAGCTGAGCAGGAACTGATGACTTCAGGGAAAGCCATTAGGGAAGAGAGCAGAGTAATACAAAATAGATGGCTTCTAATCTAGTAGATGCAATAAAAAGTGATAAATGGTATATCACTACCGATTTCACAGAAATACAAACTACCATTAGAAATTACTACAAACACTTCTATGCATATAAACCAGTAATATCTAGAAGAAATGGATAAATTCCTAAACACTTACGCCCTCCCAAGACTAAACCAGGAAGAAGTTGAATCCCTGAATAGACCAATAACAAAGGCTGAAATTGAGGCAGCAATTAATAGCCTACCAATAAAAAAAAGTCCAGGACCAGACAGGTTCACAACTGGATTCTACCAGACATACAAAGAGGAGATGGTACCATTCCTTCTGAAACTATTCCAAACAATACAAAAAGAGGGAATCCTCCCTAACTCATTTTATGAGACCAACATCATCCTGATACCAACCCAGCAGAGACACAACCAAAAAAGAAAATTTCAGGCCAATATCCATGATGAAAATTGATGTAAAAATCTTCAATAAAATACTGGCAAACAGAATCCAACAGCACATCAAAAAGCTTATCCATTACGATCAAGTCAGCTTCATATCAGGGATGCAAGGCTAGTTCAACATATGCAAATCTATAAATGCAATCCATCTCATAAACAGAACCAAAGATGAAAACGACATGATTATCTCGATAGATGCAGAGAAGACCTTCGACAAAATTCAGCAGCCCCTTATGCTAAAAACTTATGACAAACCCACAGCCAATATTATACTGAATGAGCAAAAACTGGAAGCATTCCCTTTAAAAACTGACATTAGACAAGGATGCCCTCTCTCACCACTCCTATGCAACATAATATTGGAAGTTCTGGCCAGAGAAATCAGGCAAGAAAAAGAAACAAAGGGTATTCAATTAGGAAAGGAGAAAGTCAAATTGTCTCTATTTGCAGATGACATGATAGCATACTTAGAAGATCCCATCATCTCAACCCAAAATCTCCTTAAGATGATAAGCAATTTCAGCAAAGTCTCAGGATACAAAATCTATGTGCAAAAATCACAAGCATTCCTATACATCAATAACAGACAAACAGAGAGCCAAATCATGAGTGAACTCCCATTCATAATTGCTACAAAGAGAATAAAATACCTAGGAATACAACTAAAAAGGGATGTGAAGCATCTCTTCAAGGAGAACTAACAACCACTGCTCAAGGAAATAAGAGAGGACACAAACAGTTGGAAAAACATTCCATGCTCATGGTTAGGAAGAATCAATATTGCGAAAATGGCCATACTGCCCAAAGTAATTTATAGATTCAGTGCTATCCTCATCAAACTACCATTGTCCTTCACACAACTGGAAACAATCATCTTAAACTTCATGTGGAACCAAAAAAAGCCTGCATAGCCAAGACAATCCTAAACAACAACAACAAAAAAAACAAAGCTGGAGGCAACATGATACCTGGCTTCAAAGGATACTACAAGGCTACAGTAATCAAAACAGTGTGATACTGGTACCAAAACAGAGATATAGACCAATGGAACAGAACAGAGGTCTCAGAAGTAACGCGACATATCTACAACCATCTGATCTTTGACAAACCCGATGAAAACAAGCAATGGGGAAAAAGGATTGCCTGTTTAATAAATGGTGTGGGAGAACTGGTTATCCATGTGCAGAAGGCTGAAACTGGACCCCTTCCTGACACCTTACACTAAAATTAACTCCAGATGGATTAAAGATTTAAACATAAGACCTAACACCTTAAAAACCCTAGAAGAAAATCTAGGCAATACCATTCAGGATATAGGCATAGACAAGGACTTCATGACTAAAGCACCAAAAGCAATGGCAAGAAAAACCAAAATAGACAAATGGAATCTAATTAAACTTAAGAGTTTCTGCGCAGCAAAAGAAATAATTATTGGAGTGAACTGGCAACCAACAGAATGGGGAAAAAAATTTTGCAATCTACCCAGCTGAGAAAGGGCTGATATCCAGAATCTACAAAGAACTTAAGCAAATTTACAGGGAAAAAACCAAACAACCTCAACAAAAAGTGGGTAAAGGATATGAACAGACACTTCTCAAAAGAATTTATGCAGCCAACAAGCATATGAAAAAATGCTAATTATCACTGGTCATTAGAGAAATGCAAATCAAAACCACATTGAGATGCCATCTCACACTAGTTAGAATGGCGGTCATTAAAAAATCTAGAGACAACAGATGTTGGAGAGGATGTGGAGAAATAGAAACGCTTTTACACTGTTGGTGGGAGTGTAAATTAGTTCAACCATTGTGGAAGACAATGTGGCAATTCCTCAAGGATCTAGAAATAAAAATATCATTTGACCCAACAATCCCATTACTGGGTATGTACTCAAAAGATTATAAATCTTTCTTTTTCTTTTTTTTTTTTTTTTAATTTGAGACAGAGTCTGGCTCTGTTACCAGGCTGGAGTGCAGTGGTGGGATCTTGGCTCACTGCAACCTCTACCTCCCAGGTTCAAGCAATTCTCCTGCCTCAGCTTTCTAAGTAGCTGGGACTACAGGCACACACCACCATGCCCGGCTAATTTTTGTATTTTTAGTAGAAACGAGGTTTCACTATGTTGGACAGGATGGGCTTGATCTCTTGACCTCCTGGTCTGTCCACCTCAGTCTCCCAAAGTGCTGGGATTACAGGTGTGAGCCACCATGCCTGGCCTAAATTTTTCTATTGTAAAGACACAAGCACACATATGTTCATTGTGGCACCATTTACAATAGCAAAGACTTGGAACCAACCCAAATGCCCATCAAGGATAGACTGGATAAAGAAAATGTGGCACATATACACCATGGAATACTATGCAGCCATTAAAAAGGGTAAGTTCATGTCCTTTGCAGGGACATGGATGAAGCTGGAAACCATCATTCTCAGCAAACTGACACAAGAACAGAAAACCAAACACTGTGTGTTCTCACTCATAAGTGAGTGTTGAAGAATGAGAACACATGGACACAGGGAGGGGAGTATCACACCAGGGCCTGTTGGGGGGTGAGGGGCTAGGGGAGGGATAGCAGGGGGTGGGAGGACTGGGGAGGAATAACATTAGGAGAAATACCTAATGTAGGTGATGGGATGATGGATGCAGCAAACCACCATGGCATGTGTATATGTATGTAACAATCCTGCAAGATCTGCACATGTACCCCAGAACTTAAAGTATGATAAAAAAGAAAAAGAGAAAAAAAAATGAATGGCTTCTATAGGACTCTCAGTGGGCACAGAATGGAACTCTTGACAACAGCACAGCTAATACTTGAAATATTTCAAGAGACTGGGATTGTGGCACCATGAGTATCCAATACTCTTTCAGCAGTAAATATCATTATGATTCTTTAGGTTAAAGATGATATTTCCTAAATTGAATTGAACATGTGGTCCTATGGAAAAAATAAAATAAAAGGGGATAACAGGAACCAATAAAAATTATCATGATCCTCATGGTATCTGTAATTAGGGAATTATGCAGTATTGAGTAATTTGTTCATATTCCTTGATAATTTCTGAAAAGAGATACTTTAATTATTTAATTTTAACTGCATATATTATATATGACATGATGTTTTGAAATATATATACATCGTGGAATGGCTAAATTGAGCCAATTAATGTATGCATTACCTCAAATACACATCATTTTTTTAATGATGAGAACACTTAAAAACCATTATCTTAAGAATTTTCAAGACTATAATACATTGCTGTTAATTATCATCACCATGTTATATGATAGATCTCTCAAATGTATTGCTCCTATCTCATTGAAATTTCATATTCCCCGATTTACTCCACCCAAACCCTAGTACCACTATCTTACTCTCTGCTTCTACCTAGTACATATATTTTAAATAGCATGGTAGTCTGAATTCTGAGATAGAAAAAGATGACTTAACAAATAATATCACTCAGTTCTTTAAGAACATCCAGTTATTAATTGAGACGTTCTTGCTCAGTAAGCTGCTTTCTAATTAGTAATATAAGTTTCCTAATGCCAAGGTATTGGAAAAGGGACATCTTTGCAAGTATTTAGACATATTTCCCATTGTAAATAGAAAATGGATTTGTTGATACATAAATCACTCTTTTTAGTTTAGTCATTGTAAATCAAGCCCTGGTGAGATATAACACTTGGATGAGGAAAGAAAAAATAAGTTTAAAAATATGCAGGCCTTAGAATTAAACCCTGCATAATGATGCCATAAGATACAGAACATGTAGAGTTTAGTCTGAAGAGGAAGGATTATACACACTCACATAAGCACTAACACACACACACATGCACGTGCCTACATTAAACCAGACATCACGTTATTAACTTTCAAACTATGCTCATCTGAACCTAGAGTATGTGTGTAAATGTTTAATGGCTGTCACAAGAGACACAGGTAGGGCTCCCAAATGACTTTTTTGTCCTCGTCTATAAAGATAAGAAGAAATACAAGACAAAATTGCAACCATAATAAGTTAATGGCTATAACATGTTAATGTGTCAAATAAAGCCTGCATTTAAAGACTGCTTTCAATATATCAAATGAAAGAAAGAGCTTATGTAGGTATTGGAAATGTGATCATTGGGAAAAGAGTGTGGTAGGAGGTTTCCTATTACTCTTATTTACAGCCTGACTTAATAAACACACAGTATCCTACTTTCTGCAATTATTTTTCCTATGTTTCCCAATTATTTTGATAATTTACTTTACCAATGTAGCCAGTTCTCCTGACTCTCACATAAAGTATTCATATTTCTGAAAAATGTTGTTTATTCTGTGCTAAGCCAACCTTTTTTGCCTGATTGCATACCTGATTGTATCCTTTTCAGCTTCAGGTATTTTCTAACAGCTGATAGCAGTGGTAACTTCAGGTAGAAACATGGGATAAAAACAAGAATGTGGTAGAAAATTAAAAAAAGAAAAAAAATAAAGATAAGATCTTATTCAAGCAATTCATATTATGTAGCATATTTTGAGGTTCACTCCATGGTGAGCTAAGAATGTAATATAAATATGATAACATTCAAATACATTTTATAAGAACCTAGAAGACTCAGATAAGATCATGCATCTGGAAGTATTGGAAACACAGTATTTTTCATGAACTTCATTCTATAGTATTGATAAATGAGTGTGGTGTTCTATGTTAAACTATTTCTAATGAGCTATGCAATATTATAAAAGGTAAACACCATGTGGGGTAGTTTGAATGTAAAACCACAAAACGATTAAAAACCAGTACTTAATGCTCACTGGGTCACCAGGGGTATCTACAAAATCATGCGACATGTTATAAGAAGCATACCAGAGCGTACACATTTAATCAGATGTTATATGTGACAGTAGTGTCATTGGTAGTGGCTATTTGATTTATTCTGTTTAGACCAAGCTTTCCCTGGAACTCTTCCAGGGTAGAGTCACACAAAAATTAATTTCATTATTTAGAGAGTTGTTTTATTTTTTGTGTGTTTGTTTTATTTTCATGATTTATCTAGCATGCTATTCGCCAGTCTTGGGTCCACTGAGTTTTGACTATTTGTAAATATCAGTTCTACCTCTTGATTTCCTCCAAAAAAAAAACATGCCAATATTTGAAACTATGCTAATACTTATCTGAAATTTTCTAGAATAAAGCTCAAAAAATATACTGGATACTGTTAGAATAAGTTTATAGACTCATGAGGTGAATATGGAAAATAAAGCATCACCCATATTTTTATTACATTTATATATTAGAAAAAAAAGGTGTCAAGACATTGTGCTGCACTGAAGGATTCCAGGAAATAATTCTGAAAGCTGTAATTCAGAATGTACCCATAATGTTCTACCATTGTAATTTTCTTTACCCAAGCAAATGAAAATGGTTAATTTTTTGCACTTCAAAATCTACAAAATATTTTAGGTATCAACTGCTAGTCTGTTACTGCTTTTCTTATACTGATATATTTGTATTTTGCAGAATGCTGGGCACAAATAAAAGACTAGACAGGAAAACAGTAAGTCATTTAACATTTGTTTTCTTATTTTCCAAATCCTCTTAAGTCAGTCTCTTTAAATGAAGAGAATTAAAAAGTAAGGATTTTAGGCTTTATGTCTGAGACATAAATGAGTAATCAATGTTATGTATGTAAAAAACTAAATTCAGGGATATAAGAGTGCATAATTTTAGTCTCAAATTCATAACGTACTTGAGAATTGACATAAAATGGTTACATTTTAAAATAATGTATAGCTGTCATCAAGGGGTGCTCACTTAACTTTGCCTACAGGAAATACCACAGTCCTCTTTGAATTGAAAAAGAAGGGCTGCAGATAAAGAATTAGAAGTCTTTTCCGCACCTGTGACTACTTTTAAGGTTTTATCCTAATCCGTAGTTTACTTACTCCCTGGATATAGGTTTCTTCATGTTTGTTTATTATTTGTGTGTGCACACTTAAAATTTTTATTGAACTCCTTCGATCTGTAAGCTTATAGTTCTCAAAATATTTAGAAAATATTTTGGCATTATTTCCTTTTTTGTTTTGTTTTGTTTTTTAGACAATCTTTCTCTGTCACCCAGAGTGGTGCAATCTTGGCTTACTGCAACCTCCACCTCTTAGGTTCAAGCAATCCTCCCACCTTAGCCTCCCAAATAGCTGGGATTACAAGTGTGTGCTGCCATGCCTGGATAATTTTTGTATTTTTAGTAGAGATGGGGTTTCGCCATGTGGGCCAGACTGGTCTCAAACTCTTGGCCTCAAGAGATCTGCCTGCCTCAGCCTCCCAAATTCTGGGATTACAGGTGTGAGGCACCGTGACTGGCTGGTATTATTTCTTTACCAGCATAGACCTCAGTGGGAGGCCACTGGAATGGCACCCAACTGAAGGAGGTGGCAGACCTCACTGTACCATCCAGGCTTCCTTAGTACTCTCCACAGGTAAACGTATTGGGCTTGGTCTACTTTTTATAAGTAGAAGAAATAGGAGTAACTCCTCAAAGCTCTAGATTACATTTGACCTAATCTAAAATCCTCCAAATCATATTAATGGGATAGATAATTCCACATTTTCATTGTCCTTTGAGACCACTGCCAACAAATGTATAAAGAGTCCAAGAATTATATATATATATATATATATATATATATATATATATGCCTTTTCTTCATTAATAGAGCAAGGCATCCCTTAGGTTCGGAAATGTCTAAATCTACTGGAGCACTGAAAAATGCTTATTTGTTGAATGTGTAAAAGATATTACAGAACAAAATTCAAGCACAACATGTTTTAGGGATTGTTTTATTGACATATTTTTAGGGGTCTCTTCCGCAGGCTTCATGAATGTGGCTATAGACTTATGTCTCTTGAATGAAAGTGAATTGCTAAAGATAAGGTTGTTGACCTGCTTAGGATAAGAATAAATACATTTGATTTATAGTATATAAGATGACATCCCTGATCTGTCTGGTCTGCTTAAAGGGATTATTTGCTTCTAGAATTCTTGGCTTATTGTTGAGTTTCTGATGCCCAGCATTGAGGGCCTCTTACTAAGCAAGACTTTTCTACTTTAAAAAATTGAAAGTGACTGAGTTGCTTTTTAGAGAAAGGTCACTCTTTCATCCACTGGAACTCTTAGCACTAGTTTACCTCATAGGGACTTTACTTCATGCAAAGGGGCATTCAACTGGGCCATGGTCCTGCTGAGAGACAGCAGAACCTTTCTCCGCCACATACCTCACTTTGGAGATGTGTGGCTTCACCTTGTACCATGTATGGCCTTGCACAGGAGATGGGGTAAACTGACTTATTAATAAAGTCATAAGCATGTCAAAAAAAAAAAAAGAAGAAGAAGAAGTTCAGTGGTTAAATAATTTGTCTACAGGTTCACTTCAAGGGTAACAGTGATAGTTTTGAGTTTCTAATTTTATTTTATAATGTCTGCTCTTTTGCTAATATAATAAAATTTTCTTCTACCAGGCTGCTGTTTTAAAGGTCCCTGTCATATCCATTCTTCATGCAAATACCAGCATTACGCATGCAGTTATGTTTCTTCCACTTGGATGTCACCTTCCCTCTTTGCTCATAAATTTCTACTTTATAAAATTCCAGTCATTTCACCTCTACTAATTGTTACTTTCCCTGGACCACTAATGAACTTTGGAGTTATACAAAACTGGTTAGCACCTAAGAACTTTTTTTTAATTAAACTGTATGTTAGTTTTACATCCCTAAATAGGTTAGGTTGTAAATGCCACTTCTAAGGCCCTGGGTCACATACATGCTACATTAACACAGGGGAAAGTACAGAATACATATTGGTGGCACACTGATTCCAATACTTAACTGCATCTCAGATAAAGTCCAACAATTTCCCAAAAACAAAAGAACAAAACAACAGCAACAAAAAAAGAACCCAATGAAGTAGAATTCACAGTGCTCAGCAAGAAAAAAAAAAAAAGTATCAGTCTTGCAAGGAAGCAGGAATGGATGTATGTATGAACCATAACCTGAAGAAAAATGAACCAACAAAAAAGATACAAAAATGACAGAGCTGATCTTGTTAGTAGACAAAGATATTAAAAGTTTATGCTTAATATAATGTAGAAAAAATAATGCAAAATTAAAAGAGAAATGGAAAATATCAAATAAATCCAAATGGAATGTGCACAGACAAAAGCATAATACTTAAAATACTACTACTCTGTGTTTTTTGATATGTTCTTGAAGCTTTTCCTCCCACATACGGATACACAATTGTTCTAAAAAATTTGCTGGAAAGACTTTTTTTTTCTTTGAACTACCTTTACACCTTTGTTGAAAATCAATTAATCATTTATGTGTGTTTCTATTTCTTGACTCTTTTATTGTTCCATTGATGTGTGTATCTACCCTTTCTTCAACACCACACTCTCTTGATCAGTGTAGCTTATTTTAAGATTTGAAATCGGCAAGTTTGAGTCTCTAACTTGGAATGATCTTTCAATTTTTATAACATTGCTTTGTCTTAATGCAAAAATGGAAAACAAAAGATATATTGCCAGACATAATTTTGGTAAAATAAAAAAGTGATATTTCTCAGCATTCTGATACTCAGAAAAGTCTAAGATTTAAAGAAAAAGTTAATTATGTTAAAAACATAATAAAATCGCCTTGATTGGAGTAAGAGTCTTTCAAATATATTTGTTGTTAAATTTTTTCTGTACTTTTCTCTCAAATGAAAAGAAGTTTCTTTTCAGATTTTATTTATCTTTGAAATTCGTGAATATTATCTCTTCACTTTTGATTACGAATATATTCCAAGATGATTTTGTGCCTTAGTTTTAGCTGTAATTTTCATTATTGAATGTTTCATTTAAAAAAATGTTGCAGTTTTATTCTAATTGTTCTCAGTAAGATATCATTCATGTATCTGCTAATTCTTACATACTCTAAGAGCTAAGAAATGAGAAAAAAATCACTTGAAACAAAGATGATTGTAAGAAGACAAATGGTAAAATTTCTTATATTAAGTGAAATTAAAGCAAGTAAAATGAAACCTAAATTGTGGTACAAAGTTAAATTTGTGTAAGGGAAAGCATTAAATGATTATGATTGTCATTGTAGGGCACAGAAAGAAATGTGAAATCAATGCACTTGTTTTATTCACTTTTTTATTTATTTTCACTCAAGGCTTGAGCTCACATTTTATTTATATATTAGGAGCTGTTCTTTGCAGCAAATATATTAAAACAAAATCAATTTTCAATATAATTTATATTTAGTCAGTTGCATTATCTATAGCAATAATGTTATATTATGTTTGAAATAATCATT